>PVJD01007584.1:0-82414 GCA_004026545.1 Mormoops blainvillei
TTTCTTTGAGCTTGCTATTACAGTTGTCTCATTTTTACCCCCTTTATCCCCTCCACCCTGCACCCCATTTCATCATCCCCACATCTCTTAGTCCATGTCCATGGGCCGCACACACCAGTTCTTTGGCTTCTTAATTCCCCACACTACTCCCAGTACCCCCCGACCACTTTTTTTGTGTGTGTGTCAACATTTTCCCGCCACCACTTTCCCCAGCCCCACCCCACCCCCATCTCCCATCCTCAGTCCTTCCCCCATTTGGCTTTGTCAATGGGTCCTTTATGCATGTTCCTTGATGACCCTTCCTCTCCCTTTTCCCCTCTTGGTAGTGAAAAATTTGACTGTTATGATTTCTGTCAGGAGTATGGCTGCCAATCAGAAATGTGTGTTTTGGAATCACCACTAATTTATTCTGCCAGATCACTTTTATGTTGTCAGTGCTGAGGAAATTAAGCCTCGACAGGACAGTTTCTCACTGCAGGCCTGCCCTTCCCAGTCCCTCCTGCAGAAGGGAGGCAGATGGGCCTGGACACAGCCATTATGCATTGCGATAGCCAAACAGCAGTCTTTCATGAACTGCCCTGGGGCAGAGTGGAAGAGTCCTGTATTAACTTTTTAATGTCCTTTATTTCCAAGCATCAAGCTGGAATACCTGAGTGTCACTGAGAGAACTGGATTCTTCTCTACGATCTTTGAAATGAAAGCCAATTCAAAGAGCCAATTATTTTTCTTAGTCTGTTTCTGTGCCTCGTTTCTAGTTTTCCTATTTTCAGTACCTTTCAAGGTGAAACTCAGTTATCATTATTTGCTCACTTTCAGGTTTGCATCTGAAATTATCTTGGAACAAAAACAAACAGACACCTGTGTCAGTCAACCATGGCCACAGTAATGCTGCGTGAGAATGTCAAACGTCCATGGCATTCACCCACAGGCATTTACTTCCCACGCCGTGTCTGTGGATGTGGGCTCTTGTTCGCTTGGCAGAAGCGTGGCTGGGGCATCTCCCTGCTGTGGCTCTGACCCATGGTCTCCCATCCTCTGCCTGGGAACTGCAGGCTGGGCGTGCTCTCCTGTGGAGACGGGAGAGGTCGAGAGAGCAAACAGAACCGTAGCAGGGCTCGCTCTTACCGCCTGGTCTCAGAACGGAACACTGCTGTCACCATCGCTTGCTTCCACTGACCAAAGCAAGCCTCTTAGCCGGATCCAAAGTCAGAGGGCAAGGAAATTTATTCCACTTTATGACACGGAAAGGACTACAGACTCACACAGCGAAGGGCATGGAGAGAGGCAGAGGCGAAGGACGGGGCCTTCACTACAACCCATACAATCTACCACACTGCCCGTTGTGTTTTCCTGGGATCTCTGTGATGCATAGATTCCTAGCCTCATGTGTTCGATGACAAGAGGCATTCCGATGCATGTCCCCTAATGGGTGGTGCAGGGTTTCTTTCACATGCGCTGAAAAGGGATCTACTTCACACTTTGAGCTCAATTTATTTCCACCCTTTTTTCATGGCTATGAATAATGGGACATTATAGAAAATCACATCATGCTAATTACAAAATCATTTCCGATGCCCAATATTATGGATTTTTTTCCTTGCTTAATAATATAGTATTTCAGAGACAGATCATATTGGAAAGACTTGCTGAATGTAAATAGCGGCGAGTAATTCATATACCAGTTCATGAACCTATTGAGAAATAAGTTCAGGACAGGGAAGCTGAAGAATTCTTTTATGTATTAATAGTATTAATAGCCAATACTTTCCAACAACTCTTCCAGATTATGAAAAAACTGTAGCTGAAGGCCCACGTGAAAAAAAGTTTTCATACTTTTGAGAAATGACAGGAACATAACCTTAAAGGTAAAGCAGGTTGGTTGTCTTACCCCAATACCTCCCTTCCTGTTCCCAGGGTCTAAGGTTTCACCCTTAGAGAGTTACTCTTTGGGCTAAGATTTTATTGATTTTTAAGACATTTACCGTATATAAGTTTTTTTCTATCTTCACAGTTCATGAAGGGGAAATTTAAAAAATCAGTTATTAAAACATCAACCTCCAAGGAGGCCAACCTTTCACATTTTCTTTCACTTTAGTCACCCTTATTTAATCCTCCTTACCCCAGACTGGGCTACAATCTTGACTTGTATAACCAAAGATCGCATTAAAATTAATACTAAAAAAAAAAAAAAAAGCTATTTTTCCTCAGAATGGATTGTGTTCCTTTCTTAGACTAGTGCCTTGTGGGATCGCCGGGAGGAATCAGGGAATCGACACACGCAAACCACTGCAGAGATGCCAGACACAAAGTATATCGCTACTCGTTATCTTTTGCCCTAGCATCTGCATCACCTTATTGTGTTTATGTTTAAGGTTGTCTGTCTTTTGTTGTTAGATAGAAATTTTTATTGCTATGCCTAGAAGAAAATCCCTGGCAAATAAGACGGGCTGCAAATTCATTAATGAGACGGCCTTGTCGAATGTTCATGATGTGTCAGCGCCGTGTGAGGCAGTGGGTGTGCAAAAATAGCAACCGGCCAACACCTGCCCTGGAGAAGAGCATGTGAGCAAAGACTCAGTTCTGTAAATCATAAAATATAATATGAAAGTGGGCAGAAGAGAATAAAGAGTAGTGTGGGAGACTAGAAGCAAGAAAGATAATCAAATCCCACAGCTTTGACTTGGATGGCAGGAACATTGTTTAAGCAATTAAGAAAATGAGTTAGAGCTGTGTGCTTCCCAGATTCACCATGAATCAGAATTACCTGGAAGGGATATTAAAACACAGATTGCTGGGCCCTGTGCCCGGAGTTCCTAATTTAATTGGTCTGGGACGGGCCTGAGAATTTGTACTGCTAACAGGTTTCCAGATAACACCGATGATGCTGGCCCAGGCAACACATTTTGAGAGCCGCGAAGGCATGGGGAGATCACACTATAAATAGAATCACTTCTTAGAACTCTTTTATCATACAGGGAGTAGAGAAGTGAAAACATTAAAAAAGGTGGAAGAAGCCCCTATGGTTTAATGTGCTTTGCATTCATTTTTATATTTCATCTCCAGCAAAGCTGTGTGGTAGGTTCATTAGGCAGCATAGTGTCGAGACCATGCTGTTGATAACAAATTAACCATGAACTCTCGGTATTCACCACACACACACACACACACACAAGGTTTATTTTCAGTTATGCACATGTCCTACGTGGGTGGATGGGGCTCTGCTATACATAGTCACTGCGGGTCTGTAATAAGTGCTTGGGACCACTGCCTACAGGGTGTAGATACTTAATCTCCTTGGTGATTGGGACTTGCTAACAGTTAAAGAGAGTTGCCATGCAGTGGTTGGGCAAAGTGGACAATATAGGCCTGGCCTACTTGCAAGGAGGGTGGGACAACTCCGAAGAGCTATTTGAGCTCTAGAATTTGATTAGGTTGAACTTACTTAAGCCTGGACCCCTGTGGACCCCTGTGGACCCCTGTCTTAGGCTAGATTCCCCAAGAAACAGAGTCTGACATGTGTTGTCCAGGAAGTTTGTTGGGGAGCGTTCTCAGTATCAGTTCCTGGAGTGAGTGAAGTCAGTAGGACTGGGCAGAGGGTGTGACTGTGAGTCTGGAGCTGAGAGGGGAGCCCACGCCTGGCTGGACTGCTTAGCTCAGAAGCAACAGTGAGAGCTCAGGAGTTGTGGCTCATTGCCGTCATGTAGACCAGCAGGGCCTGTGACTGAGAACGTGGGCTCTGCTTTGACCAGCTGAGCCTTTGGAGAGTCGCACTGGCGTTCATCACGGACTTCACTGTTCCCTTCACTGACCAGAAATTAGTGGAGCATCAGTACCATCTGGGGGGGAAGTTTTGAAGCTTATGATTGAGGCTCTGCTCCATAAATCAGTCTATGTCTCAGACACCCTAGGCTTGAGTTTTGTGTTTCATTCTAGAAAACACAGTGTTCAGATGACCACTGAGAAACAGAATCCCACTTAGAAGGGGCTGACTGGGATAATGGGGGGGTCTGTAAAACACTTCCAATGAAGCTACAGAGCCCAGAAGAGAGACACAACTTGAGGAAACCTGATCACCACCTCAAGTGTTGAGACTGTCCTGTGAGAGACGGTATTAACTCAGTCTGGCTCACTTCCAGAACAGTCCTTGGCTAGATATATAATCTCCAATACAGGTCGTAATTGACTTGTATTTCTAGAGTCTGGCATAGACATATTTGGTTAAATAAGAAACTGAATAAATATTATGTGGGCTCATATTTTAACTCAACAGAGTGAAGGTCTGTACACTTAGGAGTCCCTCTAAAACAATGACATAAGCTGCCTTACATGTTAAGTCAAGACCTTATCACTGAGGGGGCCCAGATGGAGGTAGGAGGACTTTCTCTCAGCAAGGAATATTGTAAGATCAAATTCCTGCTCTGGGTAGGAAGTTGGATTTTTAAAGCTTCTTTCAGTGTTAAGATACTTAATATTTTAAGGATAGAAAATGACCAGTCCTTATGGAAAGAACTGTTAGAAGGCACAGTGGCCACTGTACATAGGGAGTTTTGAATTTTTCTACTTTTACTGAATTCCCAAAGATCCAAAAACAAGTCGAAGGAAGTCATATTTACTCTGTGGCATTTGACTTAAAACATCAATTATTAATACACCAATTCTTTCCTGCACTCAAAGATGATTTATTGAAGGCCAGGGGACCTCCAGGACTCTGAACATGTCGTGATGGAGAGCCGAAAATCCAAGGATGCGTCATGTTCTCACAGACCCAGTACCCTGAGCCAGCTTTACAAAGTTTAAATCTTTTATGCTGTAATTTAGTTTAATTGAGTAGGAGCAGAAATTATAGTGTAAGCTCTGTAGGGTAGAAGAGTATCATAACTAAAATCAGGGACCATAGTTACCTTTGAGAATTTGAAGAAAGCTTGTATAAATTACCTGAAGAAAAATTCATGCAGATATAACAATTTATAAACATGGATTAAAACCCATTCATGATTTAAAATCATGAGATAAAGATGGAGATTTTTAGGGAGACCCTGGTGCCTTCCAGGTGTTCCCCTTTGAGTACAGAAAGCCACTCTCTTCCTTGATGCCCGATAAGGAGATAATTTATACAGATATGACTAATTGCATTTATTAAGTCCAAGGAGAGGGTAGTGACCTGACTCAGAGTCCAACAAGTTGGGTAGGAAACTGATGTCTCATTTATGCCTCTGTATATATTAAAGCAAGTTGGACTAATGATTACAATACTTCATCATGAATGGTTCTGACTGGCATTTGGTCGAAGGAATACTTGTCCACTTGAGTTATATTTCAGAGGCCTTCTAGGTCTGACACTCTGGATAAGTGGCTGAACATTATGCCAACTCGACCTGATTAATGGACAGTGATGGACCTGTTCATTGGAAGATATGTCAAGCCAAATGAATGTATGGCTGACATTTGTACCAATGTTGTTAGCTCTTCAGAAATCTCTGGATGCATAGGCCCATGAACAGAGAGAAGGCAAATGTGACCTGGGAAGCTATGTGGTCGGGTGAAAAGGGCATGGCTTTGGGGACAGAAGGATCTGCATTTGAATTCACCTTTACCACGTGTTAACTACATGGTCTTAGGTCAGTGGCTTTTTACACCGAGTGTCAGATACTTCATCTATACCACGAGGCCGAGAGTACCTTGGTCACAATTCTGTTGTGATGGTGCACACGAAGCACTTAACTTCAGGTTTGGTACAAAGAAGATGCTCCGTCTTAGCTCTTGCCTTCCTTTCCCTTAGGGCACATTCTACGTCAGTGTTATCCAGTGGTAGATGAGCTTCTTTGGATTGAAAGAGCACCAAGAGGGTCGATATGAGACAGCTCCTGCAAGGGGAGCCCCTGCAGGCGATGTTGACAATGGCAGATGAGGATCAAAGGAAGCAGCAGGGTCCAAGGAAGTTGGGTCAGCCCAAGGGGATAAGGAGACAAGTTCACCTCCCCAGAGATACTTTTCTCCATGGCCCGAGTTTTCACATCTCTTTAAGATTTACCCAGTTCCAACACTTAACTTTCTCATCTGAACACTTCACATTTATCCAGAAGGAAGCAAATTTAAACATTATCGATCACCCCACCCCCGCCAAACACACAGGTATTTACTTTACCCGCAGTAATTTCTTGCCTTAAACAGGAAAAAGAGTGAGGATGCAAAGCTGATTACGCAAAAAGGAGAAGTGTGTGACCCTCTCTTCAGGGGAGTTCTAGAGAAATGCAAATATTCTGTATTCTCAAGAGCAGCAGGAAAGACAAAAGCACATCCTATTTTCCATAGAACCTTGTCTAGTTTCCTGATATTGTCAAATGTATCCTGCCTGGTTTGTGTAGGATAATATTTAATACTAGATTCAAAACAACCCCTTCCTGCAATGCTCTGTGACTCAGTTTCTTCAGGCCTAAACATTCAGGTCTGTTTTCCTTCACACCTTCTATCTGGAAGTGTGAGAATGGTTCATGGGATCATGTTTGTGAGAAATTCTCTGATTTGCTTTGGGAAAACTATGCAAATCATAAGGTAATAATCTGACTTATACTACCTAGGGAGAGTTACCTGAAGAGGGAAATTAAATAATTAAGGGCCTAAGTAGATGATTTATGAGTAAGAGCTACAAAATGTAAAATTTCTAACAACAAAAAAACTCCTATAAAGGCTGAGATGAGAGAAAAATGATGTGGAGTGTTACAAAAGCTTCTAGGTAAGATTAACAGGCTGAAATTGAAAAGAAAACAATTTTGTCCCTTATGACAAGTATCGAGACATTCAGATTAATGATGTACTGAGTACTTTTATAGAGAACTTCATACCCTCCGGTCCTGAAGGGCTGAAAACAAAATATGACAACATACAACATATTTGGAGGCAAGGAGGGCAAGAGGTGGTGGAATATAATGATTAATGTTTTGGGGACCTTCAGAGACGAAGTCATTGACTGCTAAGGTTAATGACAAATACAGTTTCTGTGACTCTACTGCTCAGACTTAGAATATACCCAGTCACACATCAAGAGTTAGACTGCCTCTTTCAGATCATCTATGATTTATAGACTCACAAGTTAGCAATATATAATCTCAGACAGATGAGATAAAATATTTCCATAATACAAACTCTACTGACTTTCAGGCAGTTCTGTGCTAGCGTTCCAAGAAAGTATAAATTGGGTAATTCTCTTCAGGGAAATAATAAAGCAACACTAGAAAGGGACTTCGGGGCTGGCTTATGTTATAGCTGGTAGACAAGGTACCCAGTGTTTTGAATAGTATTTCTGCCCTACATGTGATTTGATGCCAACATTTATGGGGAATTACAAGTTTAGTAAAAAGATGGGTGTTGAACTTGGAAGAGGTAGTTTATCATTGTGGCAGGGTGAAAGGGACAGCCATAAAATAAATAAAAACCAGTATCGGCTCTTTTGAATCCAGATCTTACTGGTTAACCTTTTCCCTAAAGGTGCTCATTGTCTCAGTGGGTGCTCACTGTCAAGAACAAAAAGGGGACACCCTAAATAGATAAAGCCAAAAGGGAATCACTCCTAATGTGACATTAGACTCGCATGAAGAGACAAAGAAATTTCTCTTTCCATTTTTTCTATTTGTTCTTTCTTTCTTTCCGGTGGAGATTAAAAAGAGCTCGCAGCACTTCTTTGACTGGCCTTCCAAGAAGGGGGTTTCAGGAATAGGAGATTCTCCTTTCTCTGCTGGAGCCCGCTGAGCTGCAGCCCTCGTGGTGTGTCTGCCATGATAAGGGTGAGAGAAGAGTAGCATGCAATCCCCAGGCAGGAAATGGCAGAGGTTGTCCTCCATTCCCGTGGCCTGCATAGCCATGGACAAAATCCAGAGGAGGGAGCTAAATACTGATAGGCAGGTTGGTTACAGAGCATGACCGAAGAACAGAGTTGGGGGCTGAGGGACCAGATAGCAGTAACAGTAAGTTGAGCAGTCAAGTCGGGTGCCCACTCCATCGGAGAGATGGGCCAGTCTCCGTAATAACCAAAGACCACGTAAATCAATATCAGTACTCTTGTGACACCCAACTATCTCGCCTTCCTTCCTGCTCCAGTCATTCAAGGGGAGGGGATGAAAAATGTCTTTGTGAACAGACGTACAGCATTGTAACTTTTCTAACTGGACTGATAAATCACTGGGTTTGCTGATACGCCAGCCCTGAGTTTGCTGAAAGACACACAGACGCAGTTGCAGTGGTTCCAACTGTATGTGAGTAGGTGCCGCAGATGGAGTGGCTTGAGAACAGATGACTTCGCTTGCAGAAATAGCTTCACCTCTGTACATGAGGACTTGCCTACCACCCTAATTTACAGTACCTGATTAGCGACAGGTGCACTGATAACATCTTAACACTAAGTTGTGTAAAAGTGACGCAATCCTATGTCGTTCCAGGCAGGACATTGAAGCAGTGTCTGGGTAGCAGTTGCAGATATCAGTCAAATTTTGTTATGCCATGTGAATTTTCTTTTAGAATTGGCTTTTGGTTTCAAATGCTAGCTTTCAAAAAAAATTTTGGCAATAGTTTCATCAGTGTAGCAATTGCTCTGTTTTATTGGATGCTTTTGGGGGAATATCAGGGACCCTAAATCGTAAAGCAGTGATTGGGACAGAGCTTTATTGGACAAACATCAGCTAAAACCATTACTTTACCCACAATACAATATTTGAAAAAAAGACAGGAAGTTTCATAATCTTCCACTCCACAGCACACAGAACATTTGACTCTATTTATAGATGAGGTAGAAAAATAGAGAGCAAGCTGTGCTGTTTACGCAGTCCTAACAAGGAGAGGATTCCTGCTGAAGAGAGGCAGTTTGTTTATCAAATTTGCAGATAAGTTTCGACATGTAATATTTGCAGGTCATCTAAAGCTTATACTACTTGCCCAGCTCATCTGATAAGTTATGAGAAAGGGTATTGATTTCCATGTGTTTTTATAGGTATAAATTCATTGTGAAACCTGGAGTTGAGAAATTAAATCCAAGCCCGAATTCCTAGTTATCAGGACAAAAAGAAATTCCATCCCATTGTCTGGGAGAAGAGGGGGAACCGGTGAGAGTTGGATGGATGGAGCGTATCATGTACCTTTGTATGATATAATAATCCAAGTGAAATGAAACTAGCTCTGGAAATGGTACAAAGGCTTGGTCTTTATTTCATGGTGCCTGGTATAAGGGGAAATTGTCATTATTGTCACCGCCTGTGCATAAGCAAGAATAAGGTAATTGCTCTACAGTTGGCATTTAAGGGGCTTAATATCTTGATGAGGAGAGTGAGGACTCACATACATGTGACTAGATAACGTGAAAGTAATTGATGGAATATTCAGAATATAAGGGCTATTGGAATGCAAAAGGTAGCTGCTTTTAGATGGGCTGGTTAGGTTGGCTTGAACAAGACACACTGTCTTGTCCAATGGGGAAAAGGTTAATGTTAGTTTTGAGGACAGATAATGTGCTATATTTGTTGTTCTCCTTACGTGAACGAGGGGCGCTTTTTCCTCTCACATCCTAAGGATGCACATAGACTTCCCTGCTCTAGCGGAGGCTAGGCTTCCTTGCCTCAGAAGTTCTTTTGTAGCTTTGGCCTCAGGCCAAGAAATAGAATTTTCCAGGCCTTCAGAAGCAGCTAAGTTCTCCTTCCTGGTCTTGCATTCTTTTGTAAGGACGGGAACACTCCTCAAAGGAGAGGAGAGAGAAGCTAGTACTGGGAGTTGAGAAGCCCAGAACACACAGTGCCAGCTTCCTGAGCCCAGGAGGGTGTTGGGGTTGGGGTTGGTGTTGAAGACCCGGGCCTTGCTTGCATGCACGGGAGATGCCTGCAGATGCCACCCAGCTGTCTCTGCGCCCCGAGTCCTCAAAGGCAACAGTAGGGTCAGTAACAGCAGCCGTTAGGAAGGGCGCCTGTGATCTTGGCCTTCTTTCTCAGTGCCAGCCCCTGACCTGGGGGGAATCAGAAACAGCACATCTGAGCTTCTGCCTGCACACACCTGGGGTAGGGTTGTAAAAAATGGCGAGACCAAACTCCACCCTCTCCCAGGCCCTTCCTGGCAGATTCTACTATGGGGAGTGGATTATTATTGCTGACAGAGAGGCTAGGGAAAAGTCCTGCCCACATTGCACTTAATCACAATTTTACCACTTTCCTTCCAGCCAATTTCAGGAAAACCAAGAAATATTGGGGCTCAGGTCATGGGTCCTACACTGCCACAAGCTAAATGGGTATAGCCAAACCAGGTAGATCTGGATTGGAAAAGGAAGGGGGAAAACGTTGCAAACGTTCCCAGAACGCTACAACAAGAATCCATTTTAAATGAAGCCCCTGAGGATTACTCATCAAGGGCTTCAGAAATCCAGAGGATTTTAGGCACAAATGGAGATTTAGAGGGCATCTGGACTCTTCCCTTTCCATTTCTTCAATTGCTTCTTTCATTTATAAATGGAAACTGTAATGAGGTAGAAGTTGTTGAGATAGGCCCTAACTAGTTCATTCGCACCTGCAAGGTTCCAGAGAGAATCACTAAAACCTAAGCCATTCCTTCAGTCAGGTAGAAAGTGCTCAGAATGAAATTGAAAATCAAAACTCTATTTGAAGAGAGTAGCTCTGAGGATTGAAAGTGAGGATGGCTTACCGCGAACACGCTGCGACTGACTGAGGCCAGGGAACCAGGGAGGACTTGACCTGATGTCCCCAGTCCCAAGAGTGGGAACTTGCAGGTACCTCAATTTCGATTTTATACATGCTAACCTCATTGGACTCTAAGCTGAGAGAAAGTGCCAGGCTGGATGAAAGAAGCACCTTTAACTGTGCCCAGCCTTCCCCACTGTGGCTGAGTGTGGCTGTCTCCTTGGTCCTGAATCTTGACACACTTGGAATCATCTGAATAACTCTTGATTTTGCATTCCAGGCCAATTAATCCCTGGCATTGGGATCCAGGTGTCAGGGCTGGATGACTCTAAGGGGAGGCCACATTTGAACCCCAATGCTAATTTGTCCGCCCTTCCTCCAGTATCATCACTTGGACCTACTAGAATCCCGTAGGATCTCGGGATAGAATGATTACTAATGGCTCAAATGTTAATTTTTGACAGGTTCAAATATAGTTTTTAAAAAATAAGAGAGAAAAGACAGATTAAAAGATACAACATATTGGGAGTGGGTAAGTGTAAACTCTGCACTTTTTGCCCAGTGTTGCTGTGAAGCTAAAGCTGTATAAAAAACAACTCTACTAAATAAATTTTTAAAAATCTCAAGAACTCTGGTAGTCAGTTTGTGCTGTTATAATAGAAATGCCATAAACTAGGTAGCTTATAAACAACAGAAATTTATTACTCACAGTTCTGGGAAGTCCAAGATCAAGACACTGGCAAATTTGATGTCTGCTGGGTCCCCACTTCCTAGACAGCCATCTCTTCTTGGTAACGTCACAGGGCAGAGGGGTGAGGGAGTTACCTGGAGTCTCTTTTATAAGGGCACAAGCCTCATTCATGAGGTGTTATCATCATGACCTATTCACCTTCCACAGGCCCCGCCTCCTAATACCATCTCACTGAGGATTGGGATTCCAACATATGAATTTGGGGGGGTGGGGAGTGTGGGACATAAACATTCAGTCCATTGCATTCCATACCTGGCTTCCCAGAATTCCTATTCTTCTCACATGCAAATACCTTCATTCCATCTCAGCCCCCAAAGTCTTTACTCATTCCAGCCTCAACTCAAATGCCTAAGGTACAAAGTCTCGTCTAATTATCATCTAAATCAGATATGGGTGAGACCCTACTTAGGACTCATCCTCAGGCAAATCCCCCTCCAGCAATGAGCCTATAAAATCAAACTAGTTGTGTGCTTCCAAAATACAATGGTGGGACAGACACAGGGCAGAAATTCCCATTCCAAACAGTAGAAATAGGAAAGAAGAAAGAAGTGACAGATTTCCTAGCAAGTCCAAAACCTGAAGCTTTGAGAATCATCTTCTCTGGCTTTATTTATGCTCTGCACTCCAGATTCACTGAAGAAGAGGCTTTTCTCCCCGACCCCACTGGGGATGAAATATATTACTCATAGCTCTACGAAGTCCAAGATCAAGGCACTGGCAAATTTGATGTCTGCTGGGTCCCCACTTCCTAGACAGCCATCTCTTTTTGGTAACGTTCCGCCCCTCCAGCTTTGCTGAGTAGGAGTTCAGCCCCCAAGACTGCCCCAGGAGCTTTGGAGACAGACCATGCCACAGCTGTCCCGGGTTTGAGTCCTGTGCCTACAGCTCTCCTGAACTGGACTCACATGCCAGAGGCTTTACTGATCCGAGGCCTGGGGGATGAGCCTGTCCCCAGGCTCTACGGTGCCCTAGTGGGAGGCTTTCTGTTTCTATCGCAGCAGTTTTCTGCCTGTGTGGCTTGCCTGTGGCTCTGGGCCTCTCCATCCTTCCAGATCTTGGTGGAGGAAGCCATGACCCCCAGGCTCCTAGTCTCTGTGCACCAGCAGAGCAGGCCAGCTACACCAACATCTGCACGTGCCGTGTTCTCTCCCGAGCGGGGAGAATACCTTGGCCTGTGCTGGGTCGGGGGCCCCGAATGTGGAGGAGCCCAGCGCTGGAGTGATGGCATTAGGAGGTGGAGCCTTTGGGGATGAATAGGTCAAGAGGGGAGTCGTGCTATTTCTGTTGCAGAGGCCCAAACTGACCAAGACAGAAATTGGTCGTATAACCAGAAAAGGGGTCATATATTAAAGCTGAAAAGTTCAGGAAAGGCCTCTTGGCAGGACTTGCACACTCAGAGGATGGTCTGAATATAAAAAATTCCTGACTAAAAGCGGGTTATGGTAGTCATGTCTTAGGCCCATAGCTTCCTCGACAAAGGTCGGCTTTCACCTTAAGTGAGCTTGTCTATTGTCTTTTGCATCCAGGATAACATATCTTTGGAATGTCAGAGTCATCTCCTTTTTCAGACCCCTCAGTGCACACCCACTGCACTGGAGCAGGAGGCCGCAGAGCCCCTCATGATATTTTGCCCTCCCATGTACCATTTCTACGTGTTGTACATGTTAATTATTAATAGTCCTATACCCACCAATGTAAAAAAAGTATGTGTCTCTCTGTTTTGCTTTTTATCCAATTCTAGAAATGTCTCCACTTCATTTTCTCCTACCCCCTTAATCTACCACTAGATGATTTTAGTGTAACCCTCGTTACGTCTCCTCCTTTGATTCCAATGTATAAAATAAGCTGCAAAACTGCCATTCTCTGGAGAATTTTCTCAATCCCCCTTTTTTTTTGAGATTTTACTTTCTAAGAATTGTTGACAGTTTGGCTCAAATAAATTTATAAAAATTATCTACAGGTTTGGACACTTCTTAAGTCCACAGTAAGTAGCAAGAGTGGGTTGCTGCTGTAACAAACACCTAAAAATATAGCAGTGGCTTTGGAACTGGGTAACAAGAAGAAGCAGAAAGAGTTTGGAAATTCATGCTTGAAATAGCTGGCATTGACCCGAACAGACCATTGAAGGAGATATTCTGGTGAGCTTCCGGAAAGAAGGGAAGCACAGCAGAGAAGCATCGATCTTCGTAGAGAATACGCAAGTCATCCTGATGAGAATGTTGGTAGAAATAAGGATGGAAAAGGCTGTTCTGATGAGGTCGCAGATAAAAATGAGGGATGTGTTATTGGAACTGAAGCAACGGCAAATCTTGTTACGCAGTGTCAAAGACCTTAGCTGAATCATGTCTCTCATGTTTGTGGAGCATGGAGCTTCCACAGTGAAGCAAGAGAGCAATGAAATTGGGTATTAAGCTGAGGTAATATCTAAGGAAGGTGTTGAAGCAGCAGCCTGGTCCCTCTTGAAAGCATTCCAGTTGGTTCCCCAGTGCCCGTCATTGAATTGGGGCATCCTGCTTGGAAAGGCTGTGGTTGGCCAGTACTGTCCACGACAGTATGGGTTACAGGAAACCCATTGTCCCTGTACACCTTTCCCCATCACCTATTGCTGTATGACAGACTCTCTTGAAACTGCGTGATCCTGAAACAACAATGATTTTATTACGTTGATAATTTTGTGGATCAGAAATCTGGGCAGGATCCAGTGAAGGTGACCTCTATCCACTCTATAATGACCAGAGCCATTGGTTAGATGTGGCTCGGCTGGCGTGACTGGAGTCCCATAGCTTGTACCTTCATTCTAATCATGACCTGGGTTCCTCAGTTTTTCTCCACCTCATGTCTACCAAGGCCAGAAGGTCCAAGTTTTTTGCTGGCATAGCTTTCCCTGGGCCCGGGTGGCTGAACCAAGCAGAGCTGCCTGGGATCTCAACCTCTCCACCTGATCATGCTGCAAGGTTGTCTTGGGCTTTCTCACATTACGGTGGCCTAGAGTAGTTGGACTTCATACATGGTGGCAGGCTTTTCCCAGAGTGAGAATCCCAAGAGAACAAGGTGGAGGCTACAAGGTTTCTTCTCACTTAGTCTCTAACGTGGCACAGCATCACTTCTGATGTATTCTGCTGGTTAAAAGTGCATCATGGGGCCAGCTGAGATTTAATGGGTGAGGGATGACTACACAAGGATGTTAACTACCGAGAGATGATTCGAAGGCAGAGGGGGTGTGCCTTTTTTTAGAAACTAACTACCACAATGCTTAAGCTATATTCTGAAATTGGTCATTAAGGTGATACTGTCATCTCCATCTGTCTTACTGTTTTGTTTTTTAGTTTCCGTTTGATTTAAAACGGAAGCCAAGAAAAGTGAGATACTTTTTATTGATTTTCCTGTATATCAGCAACAGCTATCATCTGTCCTTACAATATGGCTTGTATAAGAAATATCCTAATTACAGACAACATTCAAAAATGCTCTGTTTGCATGCAAATAAGAGACTGTAAATAGATGCTTGGAGGGTTGGGGTGTCGTCTAACGCCATGTGTTAGACACAAATTAGGATCACATTTTATTTAGAAATAAATTCTAGAGGCAGAAAGGAATGCCGGAAACATGCTGGCTAAAACATCCTACTGTCCTACCATTCCCAAGTTCAGCTTTAGTCCTTTCTCCTCATGAGCCAGCCAGACGGCTGCTGGGACTAGAAGGTAGCCAGCGCCTGGAGGATGTGATTGAGAAGGCTCCTGAAGGATTTTCCATGCTTTGGACATGATGAGAGTCCAGGACCAGTACCAATGAGCACCAGGGTGGGTATTTGAACCAGGCCTGGATCCTGGGGTGGGTCTTCATTGGTCTGTCATGTATGACCATCTGAAGAAAAATTGAGCCAATGAGCTGAGTCCACTCCACAAGAAATCTTGAAGAGACCAAGAAGCAGATGATTCCCTCAGGTGATCTGACAGGAGGCTCCAAAATCTGCTGTTTACATCAGTGTATAATCCTACTGGAGCAGAGTGCCCACACCACTTAGGGTAATCCAGCAAAGAGACACTACATACTAGAAGGTTCCCGCTGCCCAGAGGAGCAAGAACAAACAGAACAAGAGAGGTAGCACCAGTCTGCGTGAAAGCTGGTGGATAATATGGACAGTGACTTGAATAATAACAAATAACAGGAGATAAGAAGATTCATTATAGCACAGAAATGATTCTGGGAAGTTAATGACATTGTTTTTGAGGTAAAATGTCAGTGCATGAATTGGAGGAGAAAATAGTCCTTACTGACATTCCACTTAGAGTCTGGGAAGATCAAGTGGAGGACATCTTCAGAATCACCTAGTTAAATCCCAAGGGATGCACCTCAAGAGGGAAAGATGAGGCTTAGAGTCACAGGAGACTTAACATGCAAATAATAAGAGTTCCAGAAGGAAAAACAAGCAGATCTAGTAAGCAAATAATAGAAGAATAAATAAATTTTCCAAACTGAAGAAAGACCTGAGTAGGCAGTAAGATACACTGAGGCAAGTCCTGATAAATTTCCTAAACTCTAAGGAACAAATGGAAAAAATTATAGGTTTCCAGGTAGAAAGAACAAGATATTTTGACGGTTAATTAAAAAATTCATGTTGGCATTAAACTTCTCTTCTGTAGAACCACAAGTTGCCAACTGTGGAGTAATGCGTACAGCCTAGAGAAGAGACGTGCAACCATGGATCCAATGAGCATTGGATCCAATGACCAAATGCCACTTCACTAGCATAATGAAATAAAAATATCTGTAGATATGCCAGGGTTCCAAGTACACATAATCTGATTACTCTATAGGAGGAGAATTCTGGAGAATGGACTACAACTTAAACAGGTAAGTCCCAATAAAGACAGGAATTAAGTGTTTGAGAGGTGGCGAGGGGAGGCTGAATCTGTAGGTGGGAGTAGGAAGAGCGAGGAATCTGAAAGCTTCATCTGAAAAGGTGTGCGGGTGGTGGAGGGAAGCACAGGAAGTCCTCACTTAGTGTCAGCAGTAAGTTCTGTGATTCTTAGCAAAATGATGTATGACAAAACCACTCTTACCATAGGGTAATTGATATAAATAAGAGTTAAATTCATAGGGCATCTCTTCCATGTTAAAATGAAACAACATTGAAAAAAATGATGCTATGCAAGGACCAAATGTAGTAGAGGAATAGAATGCTTGGTGAGGGTTTTTTAAAAGGGAAAGTTAATATTAGTAGAGATATAATGGGTTTGATTGTAACTGCCAAGAAAGGGAAAAGAACCATTAGTATATCAGCAAAGTACAGTAGTGGTCCCAAATTAATAAGCAGTCTTACTTGCAAATAAGTTGCAAGTATAAGAAGGAAAAGAGCCCCTGGCTGGCGCAGCTCAGTGGATTGAGTGTGGGCCTGTGAACCAAAGGGTCGCTGTTTCGATTCCCAGTCAGGGCACAGGCCTGGGTTGCGGGCCAGGTCCCCAGTGGGGGGCACATGAGAGGCAACCACATGTTGATGTTTCTCTCCCTCTCTTTCTCCCTTCCTTCCCCTCTGTCTAAAAATAAAATAAATAAAACCTTTAATTAAAAAAAGAAGGAAAAGAAAAATGCCAAATTAAAACTAAATAAATTACCATAGAGTAAGATGGATAATATGAAAAAGTATATTATATATGTTACATTAGTTATCCACGGCTGCATAAAAAGTTAACCCCAAACTTGGTGACTTAAAACAACAAACAAGCATGGTCTCATAGTTTACGTAGGTCAGGAATTTTGGAGCCACTTAGCTGGGTGGTTATGGCTCAGGGTCTCTCATGAAGCAAGGACACTGGCAGGAGCTAGTGTCATTTGGGGGCTTGAATGTGGAAAGACAATCCACATTCACGGTGGTTCATTCACGGGGCTGTTGTCCGGAGACTCGGTCTTCACCTAGCACCTTAAGAGCAGCCCCCTCTACATCTAGAGTGGCACTCGAGTCTCTGTTTGCCGCCTGATCCAACTAGAAGATCAGCTGATCCTAAACCAGCAGAATATTTGTTTTAATTGCCAAGTCGTGAACTTTCCAGGCAAGGTATGTTTTGAGGTTCTTAAAAGGTGAAGGGATCCTGACATCTCACTGAGTTTAAAAATACAGAGTGTGACTATTTTGGCTCCTGATTGCTAATAAATGACTGTATAATTATTTTCATTCTAACATACAATTAGGTATGTATGTGGAGAGGTAGACATTCAGTTCTTATTAACCTTTAATTCTTGGAGATTATTAATATTAATTTAAAATCCAGATATTTATAAATGGTAAAAATACCTTAGTGAATATGAAATAATTATTGACTTTCAAACATTCCATATAATATGAATATTCTAAATGGTCTAATATTAAAACCACTGCAGTTAAAACAAAATAAAATTTTTGGAAAAAGAAGTTATAAAATATTTTTTACTAATGAAAAATTATATAACCAGAAAACCAAGAATATCATAATACATTCATAAAAGTTAATAGGAAAATTAAGGAAAATGACTAGATGTTAGGTAAATGTATAAAAATAAGTGAATTTTCTCTATAATAATGACAATCAGAAATGAAAGGAAGAAAGTGTTTCATTCATAATAGTGACAAAAATGAAAAAGCACTTAGAAATGAATTTAAGAAGAAAAGAATTAGAATTTAATAGAAAACGTATAGGAAAAATAGTTTTTATTGAAAGGCATAAATGGATATTCACACAGTTAGACAAAATATATTTTTAAATGGTAACATTTAATAAAAGTACCAATTCTTCCAAAATAATATGAATTCTAATTATAATTATAAGGAGAATTTGGGGAATTTCATAAAGGGTGTTCTTATGGAAGGATAAGTAACAAAAATAGCCAAGAAAAGTATGAAAAAATATTACAATAAGGATATTGCCTTGCTAAACATTAGAAGGTGCTATAGAACTTTGGTATTTAAATAGAAAAATTGATCATCAAAACAAAATAGGGAATCAAAAAATGAACTCTAATACTTATGAATTCTGAATATATGAGGGCTGTCCAGAAGGGATCCAGCCATATGATATGAAAAAATAGAGACATTTATTGAAGAAGATACAAGATACAAGAAACATTGTACAAAGGATAATGATGCCTCAGTCCCCTTCAAAATAGGCACCTTGGGACCTTACACAGTTCTACCAATTACCATTAGTTGCCCACATCATATTTTCCTGAATCTCACTGATGGTGTGAAATCTTCTCCTTTTCTTTTAAAAATTCTTTCTAGAAGTATATTGGATTGATTATGCTATGACAGTTGTTCCAATTTCCCCCCTTTGCCCTCCTCCACCCAGCAACCCCCATTCCTCAGGCAATGCCCACCATTGCTCATGTCCATGGGTCATGCATATCAGTTCTTTGGCTACTCCATTTCCTATACTGTACTTTACATCCCTGTGGCTATTCTCTAACTACCTGTTTGTACTTCTAGCCTTTCAAAGGTGATTTTAGTTTTGAGAAAAGCCAGAAGTCACAGGGCTCCAAACCTGGGCTATAAGGGGGCTGAGTCACGTGGGTGATTTGACGTTTTGCCAAAAAACTGCACAAGATGTGATGCATGAGTGGGTTTATTGTTGTGATGATGCTGCCAGTCACCAGATGCCCATAGCTGTGACCTTCTGAATCATCATCTGAATAGTTTCCACAGAGGAATGCTCAAGCTTAAAGCAAAATTTGATGCAGATGCATTGCTCTACTTGCTCAGTCATTTTGAATACGACTACCACACAGTATACACGCTCACTCAACAGAGTCTACCGCCCCCACTGACCAGAACACTGAAGTCATCACGGTTCACCCATGCACATTCCAGTCCACTCTCCTTGGCTGTCAGGTTATGTCAGTGTCACTCAAACCATTCTCATTATATTAACAATGGCTGGACTTTTTCTGGACAGGTCACCTATAATAAAGTTGACACTGTATTTTATTGGGGGAAAACATAGTTTATTTAGCACAGTTGACATTTAGTTCATCTGGCAGAAGATGAAGTGGGAGCCCCATGTCATAACATATATGAAAATAAATCCCAGCTGGATTAAAGACTTGCATATAAAAAATATTTAAAAAGAAATAAGAATCTTTACCTACTGCCTATTATGGAAGAGCTTTTAATCAGGACAGGAAATCCACAAAGTATAAAAGATAGACACATTTAAATATAAGTAAATATGGAAAAAGATAACAAAATCAATGGATGGATGATAGATTTGTAAAATGTATTTGCAACATAAATGAAGGTAACAGTTTAAAATCTATAGAATAGAAATAACATATAGGATTCTAAGTGACACAAAAACATAACTAAATAAGATTATGAACAAAGGATGAAAATTGAAAACTTTTAGAAACAAAAAATCATATGATAAAATTCTTAAAGTCAGAATTAATAGATAGAAAGAAGATAGAAAATAAGAAAGGAAGTATAGAGAAATAAAAAAATTAAATTAAGAAAAAAATAAAAACTGAACAATAAACTCCAGAACGTTGGATATAAACTTGTGTGCATGAAATTCTCAGTGCCTGTGAATATATGTGCTCTATGCTTCTGTATCTACTGGTACTAGCCATTTAAAATATTAGTAAGTGGGGAGAAAACCGGTGTTGCATAGTAATATGTATACTCTGTTTGATTAAATACAGTAACAATACAAGTCCTATGAATGCGAATATATGCATGTATAAAGTTGAGAGGGTGATTTGAAAGGGTACGCCCCAAGCTAACTACTCTGGAAGCATGAGTGTGTGTGTGAGTGTGTTTGTGTGAGTGTGTGTGTAGGTGTATTGTTGAGAATGGCATCAGCCAGCAGGTTTGCTTATCTGTTACTTTATAGTGTTGCTTTTACATGTGATCAGAATGTACAATATTACTCTAGATATTTGAAAAATGCCAAACACTGAAAATGAATATATATTTATATTTCAGTTTCCTATTCTATGTTAAACAATAGATACACATTTATGATAAAATGAAATTCTAAATCATTGCATAAGGTAAAAATTGAGTATAGCTAGAATTAAAAATTCCTTATATCATGAAGTACATAACACTTGGTTTTTGGCATGAAAACCTGTAAAGTACTTTGCGCGTTCATGCTTACAGATGGCACAGCCTAAGGAGGAACAAGGGAAAATCTCTTTGTGGGTGCATGGGCCTGCAGCCAGTCTCTCTAACGTGACCCTCTGGGCTCTAAAGGTGTGGAGGGATGAGTGCAGAATTCTAACGGGGTCCTTGCCAAGAGTTCACTCCATTAAAGTTAAATTTTTGATTTCTAAACCATAATACACTGATTTACTGTCAGGATAAAAATAGTCAAAGTTCATTTTTCGTATAGTTTAGGTTCTAAGGTTACTCTAAAAGTTACATGATCTTAACAGTTTTATACAATTACATTAAATGACATCTCTAACCTAGCCGACAATCAAAATAAATCTGCCTGCACGTCAGGTTGTTGGGTTAAAATCCCCATTTGGCAAGGAGGAAAGTAACTCACAGTCTCTAAGTAACCTAGACGAGGACACATGGGTAATAAGGAGCACGGGGAGTCTGAATCAGTACCTGCCCGAGACCTGAGCCCAACCGGTACAGTTCTCCGCCTGCACCAACCTGCCGTGGAGTGGAAAGTCGGGAGAAAACTGGCAAAGCAACTCACAAATCCACCCATCCGTCAGGCCAAAGAACAGGAGATGGAGGCAGGGTAGGCAGAGAGGGCTTACAGCCGTGTTTTTGCGGTGGGGTCCTCAAGGAGGGTACATGTGTGGAAGAGGTGAGAGGAAATTGACTTGGCCCAGGGAAATCTAATTGGCTGGGGAGTGAGAATTGCGGGTGACTCAAAAAATGCAGTGGCCTCCAACTAGCAATTTGCACTTCATCCTACCTTTAGTTCTTGTCCAAAGGGACAAAAAAGTCCTTGAAGAACAGGAGTAGGAGGGAGAAGAAAGGAAGAGCTGGTGGGAGGTTCAGCCAAGGTTGGTTTCCTTCCTGACCTCACCCGCGTTCTCCCCCTCTTCCTGTCTGCACCCAGCTGCTGCCTGGGTAGAGGCTGCTAAAGAGAGCTGTGTGTCAAGGAGGAAGCTGGAGGCTTAAGAGGGAGCACAAGCTCCAGGGTGAGTCTCAGGGAATGTGTGATAGGATTTCCTGAGAAGCATTTGTCCCCTCCTTGGCATCTCATTGAATTATTGGGGCAAAAAACAAGAGCTTCCTATGGGATAGGCGTTGCTTAAAGGGTAAGTGAATGAGCAAGTGACAATATGACCATATCTTCTTATTTGCACTGTAGTTCTCCTACCCTCCAAACACCAAATGGGTGTCCAACAATTCAATTGTATTCTGATGCTAACTGCCTGGGGTTAACATCAGACTCCACAAATTTAAGGGCTCATTTCCAAAGACTTCCCACTTCAGATGCCAGTTGCAAGTGTCAGATATTCGGTTACCTGCACTTCTGTCTGACTTGGCTACTAATTCAGGGGTTTCCTCAGATTTAATAATTTCCTAGAAGGGCTCATAGAGCTCAGGAAAGCTCTTTACATATTATTATCAATTTACTATAATGGATGGAACTCAGACACACAGGGCAAGGTAAGGAAGGAGGGATGCAAAGCTTCCATGCCCACCAACCTGGATGCTCTCGGAATCCCATTATTTGGGAGCTTTTATTAGGTAGGCATGGCTGATTAAATGACTGGCCCTTGGTCATTGAGCTCAGTCTCCAGCCACTCATCACTCTCCAGGGAGCATGGGTTGGGGCTGAAATTTCCAATCCTCTAATCAGCCTTGGTCTTTTGGTTGGTCAGCCCCCATCTTGAAGGTCTCTAGGGTCACTGAAGGGTTACTTTATAAACATAAACTCAGGTATGGTTGAAGGGGGCTTGTTATGAATATCAAAAGACATTCCTATCTCAAGGGTTTGTCAAGGGTTTTTAGGAGCTCCATGCCAGGAACTGGGGACAGAGACAAAATATATATTTCCCATTATACCACAGTGACATATTTTGATATTAAAAGTTGAACATTTTGGGGGGCACTTTTCTTTGTTACATTGAAATTAATCAGTTGGCTCATCCTAGGGGTAATCTGATATCTCCTTCCCCCCAAAACCAGGAATTATTCTGAATAAAAGTCCTCTCATATCCGAAAGAAAATGCCAACATCCCCTCAATGAGTTTCCTAGGGCTGATGTACCCGAGTACCACAGCTGGGTAGCTTAAACAAGAAAAGCTTATTGTTTCAAAGTTCTGAAGGCCAGAAGTCCAAAATCAAGATGTTGACAGGGTTGGTTCCTCCTGAGGGCTGGGAAGAAAGGATCTGTGCTAAGCGTCTCTTCACGGCTTGTACATGGCCCCGTTCTTTGCCTCTTGTCATTATCTTTGTCTTCCCTCTGTGCTCTCTGTGTGTACAAATTTCCCCTTTTTGTAAAGACTGCAGTGGTATTGGAGAGCCGACCTTAATGACCTCACTTTTATTTGATCAACTCTATTAAAAAATCCTATCTCCAAATAAGGTCACATTGAGAGACCTTGAGTATTAGAACTTTAATATGTAAATGGGGGGGGAGGAACATAATTCAACCCACAATACCCTCTTTGCTTGCAGTTTGGCTTTTAATGAGAAATGAACACTTTCTGAGTTAGTCACCGTGGGCTATTATGAGAGATTTTGTGTGGAGGCATAAATAGGATTTGTTATAGACTAAATATTATATCGCTGTAGAGTGTGGAAACTCTAAGAAGAAAACACCATAAAATATCTCTTTCGCTGTAAAGTCCCCACTTGGACACACCAGGCTGCTTGTCATCCTATTTTCAGCTCTGGGCCCCTTTTGTCCAACCCACACAGTTTGAGGCTTCATTGTTCCATCCTGTTATTCACAGACATTGATTCGGCACTAGTGTTTTATATCAATCCCATCTACATTTCCAGGATGTGTTAGAACAGCACAGTCCTCAGTGGTGAATTTCCCAAACCATGATGTCTTCTGATCTAGAACACAGATTTGCTCGGTTTTATTTCTCTGCTGTTTAGAAACGATGGTTTATTTCTATCTGCTGCCCAGGCCAAATTCCAGCCTGGCCGAATGAGAATTCCTGAGGGTTTGACCCTGATTTTTTAAGTTCCCCAGGTGATTCTAAAACACAGAGTTAAAAACCACCAATTTAGAAAAGCAACATGAAATACTCCAAGTACAAGATGCATATAACTTTCCCAGAAACACGTGTTACACACCTGACAGAACAGCCTGGAGGAAAACCATGACAAGGAAACATTTCCCTAATTGCAAAATAATTTGAACAATTATCCTTGCCCACAATGGATGTAACATCAAACCTCATTATGAAAAGAAGTTCTACTTTCTGTTTGTTGATTGGACTCCTGATTATAGACAATACCTTGCTGGCTTTTGGTACAATAGAAGAAAACCAAGGTCAGTAGTACGTATCCTTAATTCTACCCTTAGATGCACACGCACAAAAAAAAAGCTGCAGTTTTAAAATTAAAAATATTTTCAATACTTTTTTCATCTGTTCAAAGTTCACTTTTGAATCCAATTATACATTTTCATAATTTAAAGGTCTAAACTGCTATAAATTATTTATTAAAAATAAACATCATCTTCATACAGCTCATCTCATTTCCTTGTCCCATAGTGAGACATTTTTAACATTTGCTACTTTGTGAATTTCCTCTCTACTTTTTAAATCTTCCTTTTTACTAACTGAGCCTGGGTGTCTTTGTATTTGTCTCATGTTTGTGAGATGATGGATTCACTATATTGAGTAAATTGTGCCAAATTTTTATCATAGCTTTGATTCATTGGGATGCATTGTTTTTCTTGTTGGTAGACTCACATCAGCTTTATTCTTTTTATCTTCCTATTTTTCTCCTGGCTTCTTGTGCTTCCTTTTAAAAAATTATTGAGGTAAAATTAACATCAATTTAACCACTTTGAAGTTTACAATTCAGTGGCGTGTTGTGTACAATTCATTCACCATGTCGTGTAGCCATTCCCACTATCTAGTTCCGAAACGTTTTCATCATCCTGTAAGGAAACCCCTGACTCAATAAGCAGTCTCATTACTCTTTGGTAAGACCAACTTCTTATTGTATCGTCATCTAGTGCTGTGTAACAAATGGCTCTGAAACATAGTAGCTTAAATCATGATGTAATCATTTATTATCTCAGAGTTCCCGGGAGTCAGAAATCTAAATACAACTTAGACTTCAGCTCAGGGCTTCTCCAAGGCTATAGTCATAGTGTCAGGGGCTGTATAGTCAGTCAAGGCTTGACAGGAAGACGGGCGATTTCTACCCTCACTCACAGGGCTCTTGGCAGGACTCATTGTCCTGCAGGCTGTAGGCCTAGGCCCTCAGTTCCGTGTTGTGTGGGTCTCTCCACAGGGAAGCTCACATCAGAAGAGGTGATAAGCAAGTGAGAAAATAATGCAGTACTCTGAGAAAGAAAGAGAGGGAGATGGAGATGGGAGAGGGAGGGAGAGAGAGAGAGGGAGAGAGAGAGAGAATTAGAGGGAGACACAGAGAGGTCCAGCAAGATGAAAGTCAGAGTCTTTTGTAAAGAATCTTGGGAGTGACATTTCATCCTTTTACTGTATTCTATTTGTTAGAAGCAATCGCTCGGTCCAGGCCCCCCTCGAGGGGAGAGGCTTATACAAGTGCATAAATTACCATCATGCCAAGAGGTAGGAATTATTAGGGGTCATCTCAGGGGCAGCCTACCATGCTTTGGCATGACTTTCTCCAGATATTTTCTGTTTAATTATGCTGGCAATTCGAGGATCTATTATCCAATTTTGAGTAACCTTTGGTAATGAAAGGGTGATTTCACTTTTCCCATTACACATCTAGAAGAATTTACATTAACTTAGGGGAGAAAAAATCTTACACAGGCAAAACTCATAACAATTAAGACAGAACAAAACAAAATTTTGCATATATGAGCCTTGCATATGAAACACGCAGGCAGAGTTGAATAATTATTATAATACTATGCCCAGATATATGTACTCATAAATATATAGCCTACATACCAGGTGTGGAGAAACATTATATTGTTAAGTAGAAAAGCAAAAGACCAATGTTGGCTGCAGCTCTGAAAAGGAGGATAGCAAACTTTAAAAAGACTTTTCTTAATGGAGAATTACCACCATGGTGTGTTAAAACCATGTTACCTGAGCAATAGAAACCAGCTGATGTTTAAAACACAGAAGTGAATATTTTGTGAGATTCAATGGCTGTTTCAAGAGCTGCCAGAAGAGGACTCTGATGTCTTTGTGTATCGCTGGGAGTGGAGATAGAACCTCAGGGTGGGAAGACCGTTTTTGTATCCTGGCTCCCCCCCTCACTAGCTGTGCAAAAAGTAGGTTAGCACCCTTAGGTTTCCATTTCCCAGTCTGTAAACTGGATAATCATAGTATATATGAGTTGGCAAAATAATAAATGAAGCAAAAGTTCAAAGATATATTCTATTATATTTACTTGTATTTAACTATGGCTCAGGGATAAAAGCATTTTGATAAGGGTAGGTTTCAGCTTAACAATGGGAAGGGTCATTTTGAATATATAGAGAGAGTTGGCAAACTAAAGCGGGTGGGATTTCACCCACGGCCTGTTTTTGCATGGGCTGATTTTTTTTTTTTAATCAATTTGGCCCATTACAACCAAATACCATAGACTTGGGTGGCTTAAACAATAAATTTTTCTTTTTTGCTTTGGTCACAGTTCTAGAGTCTGGAAGTCCAAGATTAAATTGCCCACAGACCCGGTGTCTGGTGATGGCTGCTTCCTGGTTTGTAGATGGCTGTCTTGCGCTTGTGTTCTCACATGGCTCAGAGACAGAGGGAAGAAATAAGGGCTCTCATGCCTCTTCTTATAAGAGCACCAGCCCCATTCATGAGTGCTCCAACCGCATGACTGAATTCCTTCCCAAATGTCATCTCTCCAAACACCATTGCATCGAAGGTTAGGATTTCGACATAGGAATTTTTGGGCACACATGAGCATTCAGTCCATATCAAATTATGAGTGGAGAATGGTTTTTAATAATTTCAAAGGGCTGCTCAAAAAGAAGAAGAAGAGGAGGAGGAGGAAGGGGAATAGAGACTCCGTGTGGTTCACAGAGTCAAAAGTATTTAACATTTGGCCGTTTACCAAAAAAAAAAAAAAAAGTTTGCCAATTTCTGAAAACCTTCTCAAAATGGAACGTCATTCTAGGGGAGTGAGTTTCCTGTGCTTATGAGTTTCTTAGAGGTGCTGAAGAAAGAAATAGAGGATCTCTTCTATGATGGTGTCAAAATAATTCAAACTCAAGAGGACCACTGAAGAGAAACCTCTGAAGTCCCCTTTAACCACAATTTTCTGTCAATTTCTGGCTGCTCGTTCCCTATTTTGACAGCTCTGATTGTTGAAAAATTCTTTCTTCTATTGAGCACAGGGTTTCTTTGTGAAGTTTATCCATGGCGGCCCCTGTTCCTGCCCTTCATTCTTATTGCTCTGTGTCTTAGAGAGGTTGTCAGAGGGTTACTGGGAGAGTTGAAGCATAGGCCATTTCTGAGTTCTTGATACTAGATTAGTCCATATTTTATTGGAAACTATTGGAGTATTGATAATAGTGAAGGGACAAAGGAGAAGACAGTCTTCCTGTTAATAGTAAGAAAAATAACTTACAAAAGGCAATATTGGCTCGGACTTAGATTTTCAGCTTGACAGATGGCACTAAGATAAATTGTAATCACAATGACAAATAATTATTGCTCATTTATGTGCCATATATATATATATATATATATAAAATTTAATCTTCACAAAAACACTATGAGGTACCAATTGTTATCGCAACAGTAACTGAACATAAGAACAATGACAAATCCACATACAATACAATAGATACTATTATTCTCCCATTTTACAAATAGGAAAATGAAGCTTAGAAACATTAAGAGACTTGCCTGAAGTCAAGTGAGAAAGTAAGTAACAGGTTTGGGACTCAAGGCTACGTTTGCCTGACTCCTAAGCTTGTTCTCTTACACACCACAGTACCCAACCTCTGGTACCTTGTATTTGTAGTAGTTATAAATAATGTGAATATCACTAGTCCAAAACCTCATCCCTCCTCCACCTAATAATAAAAATATAAAATGCAATTTTCTCATTTTACGTATTTCCCTCATTTACGTTATAGGAAGGAGCAGTGTCCCTTACGCATTATCTTCCCTGGGTGCCAAAAACACAATGGACATTTTTAAATACTTATTTTGGTTATCCAGCACTATGTGTAATAGGGAAATGACTTGATACACAATCCAACATTCTTCCTCTGCTTTGTTTGGCCAAAAAGCAACGGTTTTCAGGTCTCCAGACAAGTATAATGAATATTTTTTTAAAGAAAATATTATCCTGGAGCTACCTGAGCCTATTATATGTGGTAAGATTCCACATTTCTTCCTGCTTGTTTTTCTACTTCTCCAAGAATTTGGCGCCTCTGCATTTTTTTTTTTTTTTTGGTTGCTCACAAGAAAGACTGTCTCTGCCTTTATTTCCTTTATTTTAAAAATTGTCAAGATTTTTAAAAGTTGGATACCATATGCACTGGGGATGACCATTAATTCTCCTAAAAAGATGAATCTTCAAGGATCCTCATGTGTACAACAGTGAGAATGACTCCAATGTAAGGTGTGCACACAGCAAGGACTTTTCCTCTTTTATTTTTTATAAACAAGAGATTTGAGTTGGGCTGAAAGACAGAGAGAGAGATTGATTCTTAGTTTGGGATTAATTTCGTGGAAAGAGGTTGAGATGGAGTTTTTTTTATTTTCCCAAGGGCTGGTGACGCAGCTCCAGAGGGCAGAAGGCTGACGCCTCAGTGGGAGCGTTTTTGCAGCAGTGAGTGCGTCCCTGGATGTTCTCCACAGGCTTGGAATAAACTAGGATCTGAGCAGTCGGAGGGGCTGCATGTGATCCCAAGTCACCTACACAAACTCACTTTCACCAAAGCTTGAATCCTCGCATGACTCCCATGATGCTGAGTCATTCTAAAGGTGGCCCTGAGAAGAAGCTGTCCTTCAGTTACCAGGAAGTTCTGCCACCCAAGCCCACTGGGATCATATCTGCATATTTTGGCTTGAGGAGGAGAAAAGTCTTGATTGACAGAACACGCAAAACTATAGGACTTGATGGAAATATAAGCAGATCGAAGTTACCAAAGGAAAAGGGTATACCACACAGGCAAGGAACCACAAAGAAAATATTGGCCACCATTGCTTGGTTTTGTTACTAACCCTCATCCTAACCTGGGCTAGGATACATCTTATTGTTTATTTTAAACAATAAAGTAAAAGATTTCTACCTCACCATCTTTCTGATGTGTACTTTCTTACATTGCCCGTAAGGGACGGTGACGCTCTTTACAATTCAATGCAATGTCTTCTGTGTGTCTCTGCCTTGGTGGGGATAATAAATATTAGCGTGTGACAATCAGAAATAAAGTGTGAAGATGGACATGTGGGTTCTAGAGAAAAGGAAACCTGAAATATTGCTGGAGGCAAAAATGACAAAACTGAAGCTGCTCTCCTTTGGGCACATCGTGAGAAGGCGAGAGAGTTCTTTGGAAAAGACAAGAATGCTGGGAAAAGCAGAGGGCCACAGGGAAAGAGGAAGACTAAACAGGATTGACTTCATAAAAGAAGCCATATCTTATATGAGTCTAAAGGTGCCGAGCACGAGCAGGACTGTCGGGCACAGGACATTGTGGACGTCACTCATCCGTAGGGTCACCAGGAACTGGAGCCAACTGAATGGCCTGTAACACACACGAAAAAGATCGGAGGCAATATATTGTCAAGTATTAAAATGTACGTGAATTATTTAAGTGTGACTGAAGATTTTGAGAAAGACCAAAGGTCATGTGAGTGAAAGACTGACCCCAGCACTAGTGGGGATGGGATAGAGGGTCGCTATGGCTACTTCTTCCAACGTGACCTTCTGATCCCACACATCTCATGGCCTGGCCTCTGAGTTACAATTCATTTAGCAGACTGTTGAGCTGCCAATTTGCTTAAAGCCTCTCAAAATGTCTTTTTCAATATATTTTCTCTGTCTTACTGAGCCTACCTGTTTGTTCCCCAAGACCACTTGGCTTTCTTAACCCATTAATATAAGAACATTAACATTGAACCCCTCCGAGGCTGCTCAGTTCGGGACGGCTGTGTCCCTCCCAAACACTCCACAGAAGTGCCTGTCATAGCATTTACCATATGTTATTAGTTTCCTATTTATGTGTTTACCTCTTCCAACTATTCTGTGGCTTATTTTTCTTTTTGCAGAGAGAAAAAAAAATGGTTTTAAAAGGTCAAACAATGAAATGAGTTCATTTTTTGAACAGGACTAATTTCAGATAAACTAGCACATGATCACATAACTCACTTAGGTTAAATCATCTAAGAAGCCAGACACAAAAACCCACATATTTTATGATTGCATTTATATAAAATATCCATAACAAGCAAATCCACAGAGATGAAAACAGATTAGTGGTTGTGAAAGGCTAGGGGAAAAGGGAAATGGAAATGATTGCTTAATGAGCACAGGGTTTCCATTTGAGGCGATGAAAAATTCAACGTCACTGTATGGTAGTGATGGCCACAGAAGATGGTAAATGTTCTTTTTTGAAACAGTCTTTATTTTATTGGGTACAGCAATAGGTGTGTAAATGTTTCTAATGCCACTGAATTGTACTCTTTAAAATGGCCACTACAAAAAAATACAATGAAAAATTCAAAGATAAAATAAAATAAAAGTAAAAAATAAAATTGTCACAATAATACTTTTTGTGTTGTATTTTACCACACTAAAAAAATAATATGGAAACAAAAATACAGAAAGCCAAAAAAATGTAGTTAAGCCAATTTCCATATTTCCATGTGTGTTCCTAAGACTTCTGAGCAGAATGCCCTAATAACTTCCTTTGCTTCACAAATACTGAATTGTTGACATTTTAGGGTGCTGTGAGATGAATTCCTAACCTACAGACTCTCCTCTATAATTTTTTTCTATATCAAAGTTCTCATGATGGGAAAAAAGAGATAAAATTTTCATACAAAAATGGGATTAAGGTGATCAGAACAAGGTAAAATTACCCAGCAGGCATGCCCAAAGGCTGTTTCCCCCATTATATGCATAATTTTTAATTTACAAAATAATCACAGTTGTCTGCAAAAAAATAGGACAAGTGTATCAAGTAAAAAATAAAAACGATTTTTTTTCAAAATCCCCTGTAATGGAGACAAAGCTATTTATAACCAAACTGGGAATTTTTTTTTTCTTTTCTGGGCACAAAAACTACATTTCCCAGCCTCTCATGCAATCAGAGAAGGACTATTTAAGTGTTTTCTGGGCAATGGTGTGTTACTGGAAGTAACATGACCCACTTCCAAAGCTGGATATAAAATTCCTAGGTGGTCATGATGCTTTCTTTCCCTTCTGCAATGATTTTGGATGTGACAAGCTTGAGCTTAAGTAGAACCTCAAGTTAGAGGAAACCCGGATCCCCAGGTCACTACTTGGAAGGTGAGCTGCCCAGGAAAACCAGGCAACTTGCACAGAACTGAGAAGAATGAAAGAAAACCTATATTGTTATTATATTAAGCCTTTGAGATTTAGGGCCTATTTGTTATCATAGCATAACCTCTCCTATTCTGATTCATTTACCTCTCAATCTTACTCAAATAGTGTATACTTTTAAATCAAAGTATAGAATATTTCCTTGCCATGACTTCTATTTTTTTAAGATCCCAGATGTAGCTTGGGTACTGCTAGGAAGCCATGTTCTTCCTTAAGCCAAGTAAGAGAATCCCCATTGCCCTTGGCAGGCATTTGCTTAGGAATGGGTATGTATATAATTCTTGCCAAAGGGAAATGAGAGGAAATATAACAGAAGATTTCATGCAAAGGTGTTTCCATAGGTTTCAAAAAATGGCTGTTCATCTTTTGTTCAACATTGTTAAACATCTGGATTTGCAGAACCTTATGTTGGTGAGTGGAGTTGTTGTGAGAACAAAGTTTACATGCCAAGCAGAGGAAAAAAAATATTGTAATTATTAATATTTATGACATCCCTGAGCCAACATTGGAGTTTTTTCCCATTAAATATTTGCCACATGAGATAATAAAATTTTCTATTTTTTAGCTACTTTGAAATGTTTTTTGTTACTTACAGCCAAAAGCATCCTAAGACATACTGATTCTTAAGTTGTTTCCAATGATTTTAATATTTTAAACAGTACTGCAGCAAATATGCTTATATATCTATTATTGATTATGTCTACAATTCTTTCTGTAGTTGTACTTCTAGGTCAAAGCTTATAAGCATCTAATGTTTTATCGCTATTACCATATCCTTATTCAAGAATATTGCATTTCTTTGTCTTTTAAGTTTGCCATTTTGAATATCATCAATCTATTTAATTTTGCCAACCTGACAGGCAAAAAAATAGTGTTTTGCTTTGATTTCTTTTGTTACTGAGTTTAACATATTTTCATGTGCTTAGTGAGTATTTGTACAGCTTTTGTAAGTTGCCTGCTCAAACCTTTTAACCTTTTTTTATTGACATTTGTATTTTTCTTATAGATCAATAAGAAATCTGAATAAAAATAGGACTATTAACCCTTGCATTGCAAACATTTTCTTCCAGTTTGTTGTTTATCTTTGACTGTGCTCATAGCATCTGTTTCAACATAAGGACCTAACATTTCTATCTCCTCACTTCCATTGCCCTTAAATTGAATGTCTTCCAATTTTTGTATCTTAAAATCCCAGATGTTGTTCCTTTCAGTGGTATTTTCAAGGACCAAGAAATCTTTAAAGTGCAAATAACCCCAATTTTAAATGACTGAGAAGATAATTTAGAGGACTAAGGTACACAGACAAAAATTTCATGTTACTCTGTTTATCAGATAACTGATTTTGTTGTGAGGACACCTGAAGGAGAGGGAGTATATTTCTTTTCCAGTGCTTACTGTGTGCTAGGCATTATGCTAGAAGCTTTACAAGTGACTTTTGTTTCCATTTTAATCCTCACGACAGCCCTAGAAATTGGTTTTGACTATTACTGTTTTAAGGGAAGCGAGGATAATAGCTTATCCATGATCATGTAGCTGGTCAAGGCTAGGTCTGTGCTATGAGCCCAGGTCTTGGCTTCACAGCGCTGCCCTTAATCAAAGCACTGCACTGTCTCTGAAAGATACACGTACTGGATAAATATGCAAAATAAATAACATTTGGACTTTCCCCCTCCATACTTCTCTTTTTGATACTCTTTTATCCTGGAACCAAGAATAAAAAAAAACAAAACAGAGCTATGTGATTCGCCACCAGTCTTTCTTTTCTTTCTTTTCTTTTTTCATGTTCCTAGCACGTTTCGCTTGAGCTTAAAAAATACTGGGACATTTTTAAATTTTTTTAGCTGTGTGTATGAAGCACTATTCTTCTATAAAACTGAATCAATCATCACCAACATTATCAGAAAACCATTTCATGATGTTTGTGGGCTAGATCCCTATGTATCTGGAGACACTGATAAATTCGGAGAGGGCTTTGTCCCATTTATCACCAGAGCTTGTTTGTTAGGGACTTACCTTGCCGAATCCCTCCCTGTTTGAGCAGTCACTTCCTCCTGTCTCAGCTGGCTGTCTTTGATGTCTAGTACTGTCTGGTATTATTTTTAAGATGAGAGTGTGGGAAGAAAAGAGGAAATGTGTCTGCATATTGCTCCAGCCTCTGATCTAGGAGAACTTGTCTACTTCTAAATTTCGAGATGCACTCTGCTGGGGGTTTTAATTTTTTTGGATACTAATCCCAATTTGAGCCCTGTTTAATAGCCTTTTCTTGAGTAAACATTCAGAATAGTCAAAAGAAAAGAACCTTTAATTCAAAGACTGAAAAGCTTTGAAAATAGGATCTGGAAAAACCCTAACTGAAGATCCTAATCCTTGAGAGCTGCCAATTCTTTTCGTTTTTAATTAAGCAACGCCGGTGGGGAGTCAGAAGTGCAGATCTCTAATCTTTATTCTGTCACTTACTCTGAGAATGAACTTGAGCAAGTCACTTAAATGTCCTGGGCAATAATTTCTCTGCACATTAAGCGAGGGAATTGAAGCCAATGCCGCTTCTGCTGTTCAGTCTCGTTCTGAAGCACCAGAGTAACCCTACGCAAAACTGGAAAGTTGTCTGAGCTTGTCTGAAGTGCTCTTCTCTTCTCTTCACATTCTTTTTTCTCTTCTGAGCATTCTACCCAGTAGATAAGTATTTTTGTCTTGGCCCATGAAACTCTTAGGGTCTCTGATTCTAGGTTTCTTTGTTCCAGTTTTCTCACACATTACCCCTTATTCCAAAACTTTTTAATTCCTGAGGCCTTTCTCCTTGGTATGAAAATGATACATTAATTCATGCTATCAGCTAATAGTTTACTTTTTCTTAGTAACTTGCTTGCATTCTAATAAGGACTTTCAGTAAACACAATGTATTTATTCCAAAGAAGTGGCCCCCAAAATAGAAATTACAAGCACTTTGGCTGGACCAATGAGAAAGTTTGAGGGTGGGTATTGGGGTCCTCTCCCAAATCATTAGAAAACAGCCCCATGGTCTGCCTTGTTGAACAGAATATAATTCATTATGTTTCTGATCCCCTTGAAGAAACTAAATGACCTTGACATCCTAATTCTCCTTGTCAATTCTGATCTGTATTTTCTTTTAACAAAGAGTTTATAAGCATCGAAGGGGGAACTGAGGACCAGTGCTTCCTGTTATTTCAGAGACGCCCAAAGACCAGGCTGGTGTCAGTGGATTCCTATGGCACCAGTAGGGAGCAGGCATAAGGGACCGGGCTAAACCCCCAGGGCCTCTTTCTTCACTTTAAGATCCTTAAGCTCTAGTCATCGTTTATGGAGACACAGTCTTTTTCTGAAGAGAGTTTTGAGTTCTCTGTGGTCAGGGTTTGGGCACTTTACCTCTAGCACAGGCTGGGAATATAGAATTGCTTAATGAATACTTGCTGACATGTCATCTTTCTAGAAAAGAGACTGAAACAGTGCTATAGTTATGCAGCTATACAGTTATTTTTCTGGGATATATAACAGCCTTTAAAAATATCAATAGCATCTGTGTCTTTCTTTTGTAGAAATAAGAAAACAAAGACATTTAAATGACTTCTCTTATGTCCCAACTAGAGTGTGACAGAGTTTGGATTAGCGCTAAGTGTTGACCAGTAGCAAAGCAGAAAACACAAGGAGGGTCATCCCTTCGCTGCTCACCCTGCCTGCCCTTGTGCTCTCACGAGCAGGTTTTGAGCAAAAGGGAGAAAAAAAGGAAATGTCTGAGAATGCAGGCTGGATTCAAAGGAGAGTTGGAACCAGACAGAACCCTGGACACTGGTATAGTGTGGGTGGACTTGTGGTGGCATGTGAAGATGCCATCCAAGGTCTTCCCTGCTTACCTAAGTAGCCCTTTTTATGTGTCACCATCTCAGATTTTGAACTGAAAGACTCAGAGGTATGCCCCAGGCCTGCCACTTGCTAGATGAGAGCTCTTTGGAAAGGTTCAAAGCCATTCTTGTGGCCTACAAGTCCCTACCTACATTATGGGACTCCTACCTACTTCTGTTCCAGCCCCATGGTCCACTTTGCCGTCTCCTCACCACGCCAAGCATGTTCTGATCTCAGGGCTTTTGTACCTGCTGCCCTCCCCTCCGCCTGCCCCCCAGCCAAAAGTTTTTCCTTCAGAACGCTGCATGGCTGGTCCCTCACTTCGTTTAGATTTCTGCATCTTAGCAGTGCCATTGGGCTTTCCTGATAGTCCACCCTAAAGTATTGTTTCTGCACTATCATATGTAAAGCAAGAATAATAACCCTACTTTCCTATCCTTGGAGAGTTAATATATGTGAAAGATCTTGGTAACTTTTAGGGTACTATACAAATATAAAGAGAGTTTGGGTTGTTTTTATAATTGTGAGAGAACTACAAGAAATTTACTAAGGGCTTTGAATGTAAATATGAATGAACTATTTTTTCTAAATTGGATTGGCCTTTTAAAAAAACTTTTTATATATATTTTTCTTAACATTTTATGAATTACAGTGTGCATATATATATATATATATATATATGCTACATATATACACATGTGCAGCATGGATATATATATATATATATATATATATATATTTGAAATCTGGAGAAGAGCAATGGCCTGTTTTCCATTTTCTTAGTCTTTAGTCGAGTCAGTCCAAATCCATGACTCTAACTATCTTTGAGAGCAAGGGAATTTTTCCAGTTTAGCAACAGTTGGTAAAGCAGGGGCAACTCTTTTTAGGTGGATGATGATAAGCTTGACTTCAAACACAGCAACTATGCTGTGCTGGTGTAACTTCCACTGTGAAAATCCCTAATGGGCTGTTGGATATTAGTAGGAAGTAGTTAGCAACTGTTATTTATTGGGTTTTATCTGAATGGAGATATTAGGGTTAAATGTGAAAACTAGTCATTTCCCAGTACAAATTCAATATTAAAACAATGACTTTGACCCGGTTGTGCTAAGTGTGTACTATATGCTAGAATCATGCTTTGTTTTTTTTGTACAGTATTTCACTTAATTCTCGTAATAACCTTCTGAATACACAGTGTTCCCCCATTTTTAGTTGAGGTGACCATGGTTTAATGAAATAAATTAATTTGCAAAAGCCTATAGAACTAGTGAGATTAATCCAAACCCAGGTTTGTCTAAGCTGACAGTCAAAGCTTTAATCACTATATTAGATTGTATATTGTATAATTTATGCAATAAAAATTAAAAACACACTCTCAGCAGGAAAGCCTCCCCTTGTGATGCACTGCATGAGAAGTTTGTGGAACCCCAGAAATGACTCCAGTTTCTCAGCTCTCAGAATAGAGCCCAACATGACATCCAAAGGGAGATCTTTTATTTCCTGCTCCTACATTGGGCATTCATAGCATGTCCTTTGGGAAAAGATCCTCTCTCTCTCTCTCTCTCTCTCTCTTTCTCTCTCTCTCTCTCTCTCTAAAGTGCCAGTGGTAATTGCATGTGACACAGGCTTTTATGTAGAGTTCACTTTTATCTCTGTAAGTACTGGGATATGTATTATAGGAGGTTGTGTATCTCCTTGAAATAAATTTAATGTGCATATTATAACTAAACATAAATAGTTTCTGGCATGAAAGCAGAGAATGATGAATGAAATCTAGTGTGATTTGTCTACAGTTGTTCTTCTCTGTGTCTGTCTTATGTCCTTTCCTTTATTTCCTTCTGAGCAAGTTTAACACAAAGCAAATAGCCATGATAAACCATACTAAATAATTCAAGACAGCACTCACGAACGTTTGTGAGGTGTGTATATTAAAGATGATGATATTCTTAGCAGCAAGAAGAAAATCCAGGGAGCTTCCACATAGTCAGGAAATGTGCTTAGACATGCATTTATATTCCTTGCTTTGTTTCTTTTAAAGATTTAGCTTCTTTCTAGCTTTTGTGACTATGTTATGGGAGGAGTTGACATATGACCCCCTTTTTTTCCCATTTCCTCTACTAGATACTTAGGGGATGGCTGTCGTATTAAGAAGTATAGCAGTGGGAGAAGTAATGTGCGCAGACAGCTCAAACCACAGACAGACAGACAGACAGACACACACACACACACACTCACTCAGGAGGTGGCTAGAGGAGAGAGAGATTCAAGGAGTGTGAGTGTCTAGCACCACTCACAGGCCAGCAGCAATAAGCAAGGCCGTCAGCTGGTAGCCGCCTTTGCACTTGGCTAGGATTTATCTTCAAGCCTCCGGTTCTTTGAAGTTAGGAATGCCAAGAATAAAGCAACTTGGAGGCACTAGGCATGTTGCCGTGATGGAGGTGGCAGCCGAGAGAGAAGCAGAAAGTAGTGCAGTTTTCAGAACCAGGGCAGAGTGGCAGAGCTAGAAGCCACAGGTCCTGAATTCTGGGTGTCTCCTGTCCTCTGCCATGGACAGGAGATCAAAGACACTGCTTCTGTAGTTGGGGTCAAATAGATCCAGGCACAAAGCACAATCTCTTACTCTGTGGTCTGCATTTTGCTGCATCTTCAGTGAACAAACCAGGCACAATGATATTGACTTGGACTAGCAATGCCATTGATTAATGCTGGGCAACATAGCAATTCTGAGAGAGTTGTTAAGTATATAAATATATACCAATAATACATACCAATGAACAAATGTTGATCCAGCTCATAATTATCTTTATTAGTGAGGGGGGTCCCAGTAAGAAACAGATGGTGCCTTCAAATGGGGTAACTGAAAAAAGTTGAATAGATTATGAACAAAGGTGTCAGGGGGCAGGGAAACCCCACGACAGGATGATGAAGTGCCCTGTGGCTCATAATGGTTGGGACCATTGCCATCCCAGGAAAGGATGAGAGCGGAGCAGAGAAGGCATCTACACCCACGCAGCTTACACTCGACATTAATGTGACTTTGCTATTTCAGGCAACGCAGGCCTGTGAGACATTATTGCTTGTGTTAGGAACTTCCTGAAAGATCATTCATCTCAATACCACGCTATTTAGCTTGTCCTCCCTTGAGTGACGAGCCCTTTCTCAGGGTAACAGATAGCTCAACCAAACTTATGAAGCAATTACTTCTTCTTTACCTTACATGGAAACCCTCATCTTGTTGTATCCACCAATCCTGAAGTGTTATATCATAAGCTTGGCCCAATCCTAATCAATCCCTCACATTGAAATATCCATCTTAAGTCAGACCTTCAAAACCTTATACAAGACCTGACTTTGCTCTGCCTCTTCCTGCAAGTCATTGTTAAGACTCTGTCAAGGAGGTGATCTGTCTTCTTGTGATAAGCAAAAATTCAGCTTTGCTTTATCAACAAATCATTTTGGCAATATTTTCAAGAGCTAGCGTTCAGCAAAGCTGTTACTAGAAACTGCTTTAGCTGTGGGCAATGGCCACCCAACAGGCGCAGTGGCCTCTCTAGTGGAGGAATGCAGGCTTTGCTGTCCAGAGTTGAGGTGTCTCCCCTTACTCTCATTCAACTGGGAACCATAAGGTGTAGAAACACCGGATACAGCCCTAGCTTCAGAGCAGGGCAGTAAAGGGTGAGGCGCAAATCTGGGGAGAAAAGGAGAACATCCCGCACACTGTCCAGAAATAAAAATCAACGTGAACCTTAAAATGGTGTAAGCTGCACCCTTAAAGAATTTAGGCCTGTAAAAATTGACCTAGAAAAACTGCAGTTCCTAGAAATACACTAAAGTAACATTTTAAAAACTGGTTTTAAGTTCTCAAATAAATTGAAAATCATGTGTAGTAAAAATTACCCTGGAAAATCTCTAAATTACCCATAAATATAGAGTACAGAGATTCTTGCTAGATAGTGCTGTACAGAAATATGTATGTTTAACAATAGTATAAGCAACTGCAATTCCACAGAAGGACCACAGCTGGCAAGTATAGAATGCAAGTATTTTGCAACACTTTCATAATCTTGTGAAAATTGCAAATTGCCAGCTCTGGCATTATCATTACTTTCTTCATCAGATTTTAACTTTTTTTTAGTTTTTGGTTGGTGTTTCTCTAAGGCCTTCAAGTAGTTTGTTGTTGTTTTTTTCAAAAAGGAAAAATTTATTTTGAAATAATTTCCAATTTAAAGTTTCATGAATCTATAAAGAACAAGTATATACCCTTTACACAGAATCACTGATTTTGAATATTTTGCCATGTTTGTTTTTTATTCTCTCACTTTGTACACACAGAACTTTATGCTGAACCCTTTGAGAATAGATTGCATATGTCATGATTTTTTTATCAACTAATACTTAAGTGTGTTACTTCCCAAGAACAGAGGTCTTTTCTTAACCTAACCACCATCTAATTATCAAATTCAGGAAATCTAATATTGTTATACTGACTTATATAGTTTATACCCATTTGTAGTTTCATCAGTTATCCCAATAATATCATTCACAGCAATTTTTCTTCCAGTACAGGATCCAGTCCAGGGCCACATACATATTGCCCTTAGTTATCATGTTTCTTCTGTTTTATTTAATTTGAGATGGTTCTGTAGCCATTTTTGTCTTTCCTGACATTGTTACTTGTGAAGATTACAGGCCGGTTATTTTAAAGCCTTTCCTCAGTTTACCTAGTCTTTCCTCATATTATGATTTTGGTTATGTATTTTTTTTGCATAAATGCTAAATAAATGATGTTATATCTTCTTAGGCTATCGTGCCTGTGGGCACATCATATCTGTTCGCTCTTTATTCATGGTGTTAATTTTCATCACTTGGTGATAGATTGGTTTGTCCCCTGTATACTAAATTGTAATTTTTATAAATTATAATTTGTAGGGAGATTTTTTCGAGATTATGTTAATAACTTATTTCTCATCAACACCATCCTTCTCCCCCAAAGGATTCCTTAATTTCTTCTTGGAGAAATCACTACCCAATTCTATCCTCCTCATGAATAATAACTTTTAATGTTTAGACATCCCTTGGGGGTAGATTTGGGAAATCACTGAAACTCTTAGATTTATTTTAATTTTTGGCCAAGCTGATTGAATTCATGTAAATTAAATGTGGGTCTATTGAAACTCTATTATAATAACCATAAAAGAAAAGTCCTAAGGGCAGACGCTACAATCAGTCACATTTCATACGGACAAAATGACTGACCGATAAATCAGATGTTCAATGTACGGTTTACAGAAAAATGATCCTGCAGAATATAATTTCAATAAAGTAAACATAAAAATGTTTTAACTGTGTTGAATAGAAAATTCAATAATAAATTAAACTGGCCTAATGATATTTGCCCTGTGAAGTGCTTACTTGACAAAAATGTTTTGGTGGTGTTATAACTTTGAATAAAATATTTACACTCATAAAGATGGAACCCAGATATCCACGGAATCAAAAAGTAGGGTGAAAATTGCATGGAGAGGCAGCAGAACTGGGTGTGTATCACATGGATGTTGGAGCCTGGAGTCCAGAGTTTGAACTTCCTTTCAGTTACTGTATGTGACCATGGTCAAGTTATTTAATCTCTGCCTTAATTGTTCTACCTATAAAGTAAGAAAATAATAATATACAGCATTATATGATTGTGATGAGAATTGAAATATTTAATGCATGTGAAATGCTTAGAATAGTGGTGGCACATAGTTAATTGCATTAAGAGTTACCATCATTACCATCACCATCTTTATCATTTTCACCTCCATGGGGAAATGAGATATTTAAAGGCTGGGAATGTCCTCTGACCTGAGACTAGTGGAAAAAACTTAGAAAATAATTCAGGATGTTGTTTATTATTCTCTGATAGTGATAGTAATGCTGTGACCATTCGTGAACTGAGTAAAATAGCACTGCTTTAGCATGCAGTTCCTTGGCATGAGTCTCTGAAAAGAGTCATCTGAAAAATGCTTAGATTACACCTTTCGGTTAAGGTTTCATCCCTGGAAACATCATTTTAATGCCATTGCTGCAATTATAGCTATCAGGCCATAAGTTTTATTGCTGTTGGCATGCTATGAGCTAAAACCAAGTCATTTTATTTACTCCCAGTAACCCTCTATGAGATCTTAATTAGCCTCATCTTACTAAGAAAGAAACAGGTTTTTGAGAAGCTATAAAATATGTTTAAATTCATGGATCTGGGAAGAGCCAGAATGAGAATTTGAGCCCTGGTGTGAAAAGCCAAGTACTGAGTCACTGTATCATGCTTTCTGGAAATATTCTCTTTGTCCGTGGGACTGTTGTCACTGTGTTGACTTTTCTTGTAATAAATCTGTGGTTGTTCAGATTTGGTATTACAGTGAATGATATTTCTCTGCCAACTTCAATTAATCAGGGTTGCAGAAGGAAAGGGGATGTTGTACATGTAAGAATAATTTAAGAAAATATAATTAGGAGGCTCTGTACCAAAGTATGGCAGGGTTAAGGGATCCAAAAAGGACTGGCCAAGCCCTCTGAGACTAGCAATGACAGGAAGCTGTACCGCCATGAGGCCAGCATGAGCAAGGGGAGGTGGCTGTGGCTACGCCTTGAATGTAGGGAGAGCTGTGGCCACAGGGTAGGGGCCCTCTGACATGCCCTCTCCAGAGGACCACAGCCCCTGCTGAACTGCCATCCAGCTGGAAGAGTGGGGGCAAGGATACCCCAATCTTTCTCTCCTTCAGTCATCTGATCTCATGTCAGGGCTTCCTACTAGCCAAATCCAACTGGAAGCTGGTGGGCAAGGGAGCCCAGGTGGTACAGTTGGTGAAGGTCATTTTCCCTGGGTACAGGTTAAGGCTGAGAAAGGCAGAAAGTAAACCTGGAGAGGAAAATGGAGACTTGCCACACTAAGCATACTTGATATATTAATCTAAATTATGACCCCTTAGTAAAATATCAGTAAAGAAAATTGAGCAATTCTAGAAAAAAAGATACAAATATACAAATAACAAACAGCACACTCTTCATGAGGAGGAAAAAAGACTTTTTGTTAAAAGAGGGCATCCTGAAGGTAATGGTATTGTGCAGGCAGGTAGGATATAAAATGTTCAAATAAGATCAGAAATCATTTCCAAATTGCTTATATATTAAAGCTATCCTTTGATCAGTGGCTATAATTATATTTTTAAAATCATTTTTTATTTTTCAGTTGCAGTTGACATACAATATTATATTTGTTTCAGGTGTACACCCCAGTGATTAGACACTATATAACTCACTAAGAGATCATCCCAATAAGTCTCATACTTATCTGACACCATACATGCTTTTTAGAATACTATTGCCTATATTCCCTATGTTGTACTTTATATCCCCTTGATTATTCTGTAACTACCAATTTGTACTTAATCCCTTCACCTTTTCACCCAATGCTTTCCTCCAGTACCCTCCCACTGGGCAACCATCAACATGTTCTCTGTAATCTGTGAGTCTGTTTTTGTTCCATTTGTTTATTTTGGGTTTTCTTAGATTTGCTTGTTGGTAAATATGTATTCATTGCCATTTTATTGTCCATATTTTTAATCTTTTTTATTGTCTTCTTCTTCTTCTTAAAGGAGACCCTTTAACATTTCATGTAACACTTGTTGGGTGGTGATGAGTTCCTTTAGCTTTTTGTCTGGAAGCTCTTTTTTTGAACTTTGATTCTAAATGATAGCTTTCCTGGGTAAAGTATTCTTGGTTGTAGATCCTTACTTTTCATCACTTCGAATATTTCTTGCCACTCTCTTCTGGCCTGCAAAGTTTCTGTGAGAATCAGCTGACAGTCTTATGGAAGCTCTCTTGTAGGGAACTAACTGCTTTTCTCTTGCTGCTTTTAAGATTCTCTCCTTTTCTTTAACCTTTTGCATTTTAATTATGGTATGTTTCCGTGTGGGCCTCTTTGAGCTACAGGCCTGTCAAACCTTGCAGGTGTACCGCTTTGATTTCAGATTGACTCTCTATCTTGGTGCCAACACGGTTTTCTAAGCTGGTATGAGCTCAGCTGTGGTTTCTGAACAGTTCACAGCCTTGTGGGCCCTTCATGGTGTTTCTTTGGGAACCCTGTTTACTGTTTCTGTACTTCAGGTCATCTTCTTGGGAATCATATTGTCATCTGTTGTCACCATATGTCCTATCTTTTGCTTCTGTGTAAGGAACCCCATGCTATGGGCCTGCTTGGCAAGATTTGATTTATGTGAAGTCAAATATGAGAAATAAAAGATTTTGTTCTTTTACTCATTTAGAAGATAATTCACATGACTTCATGTGCTATCTGCTACCCTTCATTTTAGTTTGCTACTTCCATATGCCCAGAGTCTACTTCTGAGTTGGGACATTTTCTGCTCTTGCCTGTTAGAATATAGTGCACAGCCTTGGTCATAAACCAACAGGCTACAAGGCCGAGCCTAACCCTGAGTCTCGCTGGTAGGAGAGAACTGAAAACTAAAATCCACGAAGTATTTGCAAAGCTCCGTCGTTTCTTATCTCAAACCAAGTGTTACTGCTTAGTCAATGTATAAATCCTTTCCAGCAATACCTTCAAACTATCTCACATAGCCAAGTGGGGAGGAATTTCTAAAGCTCCTCAAGAACAATGGGAGTTGATGAATTTAAAATTAAAATAAAATAAAAAGTTGCTAAAGCTGAGTTGAGAGGAAAAATAAAGTCTTGAGGTTTTCTTTCTATTATAACATGTTTTGTCAAAATCCCCCATTTTCAATTCCTCTCATTTTATGTTTTCCAATGATTGAAGCACTTTGTTTAGGGCAAAGAAATATAAATCAATAGAGAATTACTTAACTAGGAAATACAAATCAATAGTAACTTACTTACGCAGGAACTTTTTGATCTGAAATGTTTAGCAATATGCTATTTGTTCTAAATGTGTGGCTTTAACAAGCAATAGCTTGTAGTGATGCTATTTACATATCAAAGACTGTACAATAATTTTTCATTTATCTCAGGACAAAACCAGCCAGTGCTTTTTAGTGCATTCTGTATCTATGATAAAGAGATAATAAGAAAAGAAACAAGTATCATCAGAATAGCCATAAAAAGACAATTTCTAGTGTGACTTAATACAAAATACATGCTTACCTCAAATGTCCTATACTTTCTATTAATAAATCTCTAATGTGAATTGTTGTATATAATAATCATTGAGAAGAACTTTAAGTGGCCTTTGAATGAAAAAAAAAAAAAACCCTAAGATTACTTTGTGCTTGGTTTTCTTTTTCTGCTGGTATTCTGATAATTTTCTATGTCAAGAGAAACAAAAATGCTGAGCTGGAAAAATTATTTTTTTAGTAACTTCTGTAACTATTAGAGGGAAAGAAACAGTGTACTGAAGATGGACCTTTAGTTTGTGAACCTGAGTCTACCACTGATTAGCTGCTCAACATTGAGCAAATCACTTATATGAATGTTTACCTTGTCTTTCCAGGTTCTTCTTGGTACAGATTCTTTTCTGTGCTGGGTGTGGGCCAGTGGTTACCCTCTTGTTTTTATAAGACTCTACTCTGACAACAGCTGACTCAACTGGACCAATTAAGATCCTTCCCTAGGATTTGGCTTGACCCAGAGTTACCACTTCTGCAGCGGTGGAAGCTCTGTGATGTTTAACTTACACACTGTCAATAGCCAAATTTTTCTTGCTTCTGAGGAGCGTTGGTCTACCATGAGAGGAAATAAAGCCAACGTGCAATAAGAAACAGAAGCAAAAACAATTCCAGTGAGGTTCATGTCTCTGGTTCCACTTGTCTCTGATACCCTCTGCTTCCCTGCACTTCCAGGGGCTGGGCTGTTCAACCCTTACTTGGCTTTTGCTTTTTCAAGTTGGGTTTTATCTCATTCAGTTCTGGTTAGAATATTAACCCCTCATTTTCATGAGCCACACTATAAGTCCAGTGTTATTTTGTATTTGTAACTGTTTTTTTTTTTTAAAGATGGCTATCAAAATAGTGCAAGTTTAATGATGCCATAAACCTCAACTCACTTTTGATCTTAATTAGCACAACTTCTCTGATTTTCATTTACTTGTTTGTAAAAGATATGAGAGCAACCTTAAATGTCACTAAAATTCCATGCTTCTACTACTGTCTAAAGTATAACTTCCCTTCATGTTCCATTCATTTTTACAACCGTTGGGAAAAGGTTCCTTTTATTCAAACATATACTGAGATTATAACAAAGTACCTTAGATTAGTAACAGGAAGAATTTTGAGGAGGAAGTGACCAGGAGAACTGGAAACTTGAGGGGATTTCAGGTAAAATTCTACCTGTCATTACCCCTCTGGAACACACAAAGGGTCTCAATATTAAAGGGACAATTGATGAAATGAAAAATTTAGGTATTATACGTTGGGGATTTTTAAAATTAAAATATCGTACTTCCTCCTTGGTGATTAGATGATACTTGGAAGTTTTGTGGTCTACTGTTTGATTCTTGCTTTTATATTTTTCCCATTTTACTTATTTTAACATATTTAAAATGTAATACCTTTCAGATGTATTAAATATATTATACTTAGTTCTCGATCTGAAAATCTTTATCATCAAGAGATAAAAATTTTTGTCATTTTTTTTTTGTTGTCGTTGTCTAGCTGTCAGATGTTGAATCCTTGTCAGATGGTTCTGCTTGCATCGTCTTACTTTTCTTAGTGCTTAGTAACGCACCTCAACATTTTTTGGTTCTAAAGGTATTGTAGCTTTTTTATTAATATAATTATGGCTTTACTCACTTTTAAAAAAGAACTTAGAGTCACAGGGGGTAGTTAAAAAAATTAACCTTAAAGAATCAGCAATAGTGGATGCCTGGGGTAATTAACTATACCTTTAATTGAGTACGATTTCTTTATTATTCTCATTGCCATGTCCAGTATCAAAATTGCAAGACGAGCACTGTATTCAGAATGGGAGTTAACTAGGGTCTATTTTACATATGTATGAAATTATCCAGGGTTAAGATTAACTGACAGAACTGGCCACTAAGAATCCAAAGTCAGTTAAAGAAAATGTCAGCCTAACCCTAAATAACATGACTCGAATAAATGGAGAATGGTTGGTATTCAGAAACAAAAGGAAGTATATAAGGATAACACACGCAATAACAAAGTCCCAATTAGTAGCAAATGTGTTACTTTGGGGGTGGCATGGTGAAGCAGGTTATTACCCACAGACTTAGCAGAGCAAGTAAAATAGAGAACCTAATACACAGTAAATGAAAACGTCCATTTGATGTAGCATACAATAGATGGAGGGCCAAGAAGGGCCCTGACTTTCAGGAAGGGGAGGAACAGGTAGGGAGTGTAGGGTCCTGGGGGTCTCTCAGAGTCCCCACACCAGAAGGCTTGGGTTGAGGAGCCAGAGGCTCTGCAGGGGCAGCCTTAACCCCTTCCCCATCATCCTTCACTCACAGGAGTCATATGTGCAAATAGAATCACACCCTTTTCCAGTTTAAACATTTTAATTCTTAGCATAACCCCAAAAGCCTTTCTTGAAGTAAATGATGCCTTCCCCTCAGTCTCATTGCTCATTCTCTATATTCTAATACACCAAGCTATTATAATTCCCAAAGAGTAACTCCGCATATATTCTTTTTGCATATGTTATTACCTCTGACTGTAAGAATTTTAGCTTAAACAATTACTTGTTCTTCAAGCCTTAACTCAAGCAGCACTTCTTTTATAATACCTACCTTACTCATTCTTCCAGTTGAGTTGATCCCTATTGTTCTCATACATTCTCAAATTATAGTACTATTGTGCTGTACTGAAATTTTATTTTACATGGTTGTCTTTTTTACCAGACAGGTCAACTCATTGTGGCTATATTCCATGTATCATTTATTAACTCTGATCTTAATGCTGTATCTAGGCCTTCAATGCTTAATGATTGAATAGCAGACAGGCTTACAATGAATGGATCTGGGACACCTGGTGAAGGTTCGAGACACAACGAAGCAAGATTGTTCATTGCGGAGTTTTTTACAGTCTCCTAGACATGGAGGCAGCCCGAGTGTCCATCAGTAGATGAGTGGATAAAACAACTCTGGGACATTTACACAGTGGAACATTAGTTGGCCATAAAAAAGGAGAAGATTTTACCCTTTGTGACAGCATGGATGGACCTGGAGAAACTTATGCTAAGTGAAATAAGCCAGTCATAGAAAGACAACTATCATATGATTTCACTCACATGTGGAATCTAATGAACAAACTGGACTAACAAGCAAAATAGAGACAGACTCATACATAGAGAGCAGGACGAGAGTTATGGGGGGTTAGGGGATCAAGCAGAAAGGAAAAAGCACTCATGGACATGGACAACAGTGTGGCGATTTGGTGGGGGGAAGTAGGGGATATAAAGGAGATACATTGTAATGGAAAAAATACAATAAATTTTGACATATTTTTTAAAAAGCAAAAGAAAGATGTAGTTATGAAAAATAGAAGAGACGGGCATCGCATACCCTATGCCAGCAGGCACTTCTGCTGAGCTCTTGAGTAACTTCCGTAACTTCCATTATTTCCTTCACATGAGAGACAGGATTAATTACAGATGCAGAAGCAGAGTTAAAGTTATTTATAAATCTGAAATTAAGTCGCAGTAAAGGGCAGAAGGATGCATAAACAGAAATCTGTAAGCCTGGTAAGCCAAACTCCAGAGGAGCAAGCTTCCCTTGATCTGAAGAGGCATGGGTGGTAGGAAGAACCCGGCCTTTGGAGTTACACAGAACTTGGTTTATAGATACGTGTTAGGCATGAGATGTTGAACAAGACACTGTAATTCTCCAAGCCTGAGTTTCCCCAATTTTAAAATAGTGACAAAGGGATTGTGAGTATTAATTGAAATGATCAAGAGCAAATGTAATAGCATGGGCTTTAGAAATGTATGTCTCTTTTTATATGCCAAACCCTGACTACTTACTGGTTCTTTTCTGACCTATTAAAATTGTTTGGAGGAAAAAGAGCAGGTTACAGATAAAAATACACATCAAAAGTGATATACAAAGCAAAATCTTAAATATTGAACATCAGCTGCTAAGAATGGCAATATCCTGTAGAAAATGTCAAATGTTAAATATTTTCAAAATATTAGCCATAAATATACATAAATACATACAAACGTGAGCTATTGTGTATGATTTAGAAGCGTCTGGCTAAGAACTTCAGTAACATGGATAAAGTTATAGAAAGATACTGAACCACAAGACAATAGTTGGCTAGTACATCGTTTTATCCTCAGCACATACCTGGGGGTCTCACACAGAGCAGGGCTAACCTTCGTGGACCATTAGGAAGAACTTCGTAGCTGGGTCAAAGACCTTGTCCTTCTTCTGAGTAATGAAAGATGCTTTATCCAATTATCTTCCCAATTTTTCCTCATTAGAATGACGTCGCCTTGTGCTTCAGAGTTTGATCAGGGAGACACAACCTCTCTGAAATATACATTAAAGCTAAATAAGGGATTTATTATAGAGGGTTGGCCTCACACAGTTGTGGGGCATGGTTAAACCATTATGTGAGGCATTTGCTCTGGGGCCTGAAGATGGAGACAAAAATTCCCAGGGCAGTAGTCGAGAAGGAGGATGAATGTGAAGTGAAGATAGTGAGCACAGATGGGAACCTACAAAGCTGATGGAGCCCATGAGGACGGGCTAAAATCTGGGACAGTCTCTCCCTGCCTTTGTGCCTGCAACACCAATGATGGGGGTGGGGGCGGGGTGGTATCCTGCAGGGGAAGCCAATGCCCTTCATCATGGAGCTGACTCTGCACCTAGCGCAGGAGTCAGAGAAGCCAAATGAGTATCTGGCAGACGCTGTAGGATTCATAGGGGGTGGGGATGCCACCCAAACGGGGTGAGCCAGCAACAAGCAACAGTGTGCATAAGCTGCAAGGAGCCTCAGTGCTTGCCCTGCCTTCTAAATGCAAGAAGAATGCGGCCCACGCTTCATACTAACCAGGAACTATGTAGGCAACGAAACTTTGTGAAACTTAGTGGCAGTTGATCGAAATCAACAATATAAATCCATCACATTCTGGATGATTGTGTAAAATTCCATCTCTGTACCATACACTGTTCTTAACCTAACCTGTTCTAACCTACACCCCTGGGATAAAATCCTCTCCCCCAGATATCCTAAGCACCTCTTGCCAAAATTATGCTCTAGTTGCTATTCAATAGATAAATGATTTCAGCTCACTTTATCAATTTTCCAGTGCAATGTTTAACTTTTATGTGTTCCGTAATGGGTTCCCAGACCTAGTAATCACACTCAACCCACACTGTCTAGCAGAAACTTGTTTAAAATGAATTCTGGTTTAATGGTTTTTCCATGGTTACTCTGAAATGTAGCCCTTGCTTTTTTTCCTCATTTCTCTTGCAACTAAGTCTTTTGTTTTACAAACGTAGACAGATCTGTATTATACTGAAAACCTGAAATGGATTAGTGAGGTATCCTGGGTATTGGAAAAATGAATTTATTGTTTAAAATGAAAGTAATTTGTTCTGGCTTAGCTTTGAAGAGAAATGTGGGAAGTCTTGTCATTAGCAATAATTTACTCATTTGTATATTTTATACAGATTTAATAAGTCTTTTCTTTAAACTTGGCTTTCAAATGGAGATTATAAAGTGCTGTGTCAGGTCTGCAAATACAGTTTGAAAGCTTAAAATTGACTAATACACCACACTGCTGTTCCTCCTTCTTCCTACTTCCATGTCATAGAAGCGGGAGCCCAACAGACAGAAACTGGTGCATTAAGGGAGCAGAGGTTATGAAAACTTGATGAGACAGGAGACCAAGCAGAAGGTAGATCTCATGCCCTGAAACCATTGCAATGCAGCATCTCTAGACTGAGTGAGCACTGTAGCATCCTCCAGAAGTTAAGAACAATTTCTGCAAAACAGCGCACTAACGCCGATGGGCAGCTGTGGTCGGGAGAATGGACCAGCCCTCTGTAGTTTTGACAGAAACTCCTCTAGGAGGAGAAAAGACAGAGGAGCACCAAGAAGCTCTGGAACAAGGGTACGGGGCTCAGGTGCAGCATCTGAGACATTCTGGCTGTGAGCGACAAAAAAGTAAGGGTCAGGCCAGCATATGTAGAGGGGAGAGGTACGAAAGAGGCTGAGGCTGGCAGTGCTCCCAAACCACCTCAGAGTCCTCTATACAATTATCTCACAATACTCACAAACCACTTCATCATCACCAAGGCAAAGCCAGGGATACTGATCTGGACACACACTGGTAATCTTCAGGTTAATCTTTATACCTCTGATTCACCATTTTGCACAAAGACTATTTGGGTGGCATTATGAGGAACACAAAAGATGTGAAATGTTAGCAATGTCCTTGAACTATTGTTAACAGAATTTAATTTGTGTCCAAAATTATATTGTGGATACTGCTGTTTGTATAATGAATACAAGATTTTCTCTTCAGGTTCCTTATTCTACAAATATTTGAGCACCTACGATATGCAAACACTAAGGAGATACAAGGGAGGAAAAACTCCTTAATTTTATAGAGCTTGCGTTATAGTAACCTTGTCACCTGTCAGTCCTTTCTCCCACTCCCCAAGATAGCAACTCCAAACCCATTTAACCTTTCAACTCTCTTCAAGTCTCCTTAACTCTGTCTCACCACTTTTGCTCTGGATGGGTAGCTTTGTGTGCAACTTCCCAAAGAAAACCAAGAGCATGGCATAATTTCGTCTTTACCTCCCTTTGTCTGCAACATTGAGGGTACCTGGTATTTTGCTTATATAGCAAGAATGTCTTCATTTGCTGACATACTCCAAAGCTTTAGCTTGCCCTCAAAGTATCCACTGCATTAGACTAACTCATTTTGATAACCTTAAAGAAGACTATACCCACTCTTATTCAGGGTACAGAATTGCTTCTTACAACAATTTTTTTTTGTTAGTTGTTAGTTAAGGTTACATAGCCAAAGAGCTGTAGGATTATAAATATTGGTGTCATAAAGAGAAGGAGTGTCCACAAAAATCTCTCTCATGGTTCCTGAGTCACAGAGATGCCAAGATTTAAGAGTTCAGGAAAAAACAGACCCTTGGTGAGTGCCAGCTAACCTGATATGGCGTACTCAGGTGCAAAGATGATGGGATTTGGAAAACACCATGGTTCGAATTACAGCTCTACTACTTAGTAGTTATGTGATTTTTGTAAAGCCTATTTGATATCTGTAAGACCACATTTTATCACTTGTAAAATGAAGAGAAAAAACAACACTGTCAGGGTTAGTGTAAAAAGTAGATGAGGTAACACACCCAACACACCTAGCACATTACTTGGGTTAAATGGCAACTGATTTGACATTAAAAGCAGGTGTTCCTTAGAATTTTGTCACCCTCTCACAACCTTACCCCCTCTTCCTTATCTTGTTTGTTTAGGTCATATCTCTGTAGTTGAAATAGAACTGATGATGGAGGCCCCCAGAGGAGCTGACCAAATACAAATGTTCCCGGTCAATCCACTCAGAGTGTTTGAGTAATTTCTTGTTACTGTGGTGAGAGGCAGATCTTGCCAATTTGACGCAAGTTTGAGTGAAAGAAACTTAATAAGCCTTTTCTCATCAGAAGGCCATCTCTCCTTCCAAACAAAATGTATTCAAGAAGAGTTGATTATTTTTATGCTATTTGGCCAAACTTTGAGATGATCAGTTAGTAACAGGAATTGGAATATTGAGAGTATCGTTTCCTTGTCTACCCATGGAAATTCTGCTACTGTGTCAGTCACAGATCGATAGGCTGGAGCAGAAATGCTGGTCAAGACACTTGTGCCCTTCAGATTAATTTAGAAAAATTCACATGCTTTTGATTAATGTAGGAGTTCTCATCCTTCTAGATGAATTTGTTAATTCATTTGGTAAAATCTGATCTATTGCCCTTAGTGAAGAGCAATAGGATCATTTGCCAGGGATACCATAGAGACCAGAGCCCCATATCTGTTCTAATCTCTGGTGATACGCTGCGTTACTACTGAGAAAATGCCCCATCTTTATTTTCTGAAGTTGGTTAGACGTTTATCAACCTAAGGCTGATTTAATATGGGAGAAAGATAAAAGTGAAGAATGGAAAATATTTTCAGAGGAAGCTGAAAAAGAAAAAAAGGAAAACTCGGTTTGATATATGGCCATTAGCTACTGTCAGTGAATCTATGTAATTGATAAGGCTTCACGGTTTAATTACCTGCATTATTGTAGGGATTGGGTGGGAGGAAATGGCTTTTACATACCCCCTTACTCCAGGGCTTACAACTTCTACCCACAGTTCATATTAATTTGGTCTTAGAGAAAGGTTGGTATTAAATAATTAAGGCAGTGGCAATCCTTAGGCCCATCTCTCTTCTTTCCTAGGATTTATCTATTTATTACAAGACTAAGGAATGAGGTAAATATACTCACACACAAATTCAGATTTATGTATTCATTTTTAAAGATTTAATTTATTTATTTTTAGAGAGAAGGAAAGAAAGGGAGACAAAGAGGGAAAGAAATATGGATGTGTGAGAGCGACATTGATGTGCGGCCTCTTGTGTGGGCCCAGCCAGGGGCCTAACTCACCACCCAGGTATGAGCCCCAACCTGAAATCAAATCGGTGACCTTCTGATCCCGGGGACGAGGCCCAACCGACTGACCCCACACTGGTCAGGGCTTAATTCAAACTTAGAAACTTTTTTTTTTTTTTTTTTAGTGTTTACTGTCTGTCAAGCACTGAATTAGGTACTGGATATGAAGAGATGAACAGAAATAAATGATTTCTGTTCTTAGGACTCTCAGAGTTTAATAGGAGAAAAAGGCAATTTTGTCCAAGAAATCAGTGCACTTAGAGCTATGTTGTGGGTCTGATTTCCTACAACTGAGCCTGAGATTAGGGCTCCTGTGTCAGCAGTTTAACGATGGAGTGTCTTCAGGGAGAAACTAGGGAAGATGTGGGGGAAGCAGGTTAGGGTAGTGGATGAAGCTAAACAAAGAAACAAAGGTGTGGGTTCAGCTAAGTCTGTCTTCAGCCTGATCTCCATGGGAGCCCTGGAGCATGAAGAAACCCACAGAGTCATCTTACCTTGAGTCAAGAGACGGGGACTGTGTACCCTTGAATCATCCAGTCATGTGATGTGGGCTCTCCTCCAAAGAATTTCTGGGCTCCTATTGGTCAAAGACAATTCTCTGGAGAAAGATAACTATGAGTCATTAGAAGTCAAGGCTCATGGCAGCTGGGAGATAGGTACACTGCTCAGTAAAGGTGGCCAGGTCAAGACAGCCTCCACTACTGGGGACAAAAATGAATATGGCCTTACAGCAAGGTGATTTGGAATCTCACTGTGTAGACTGACATAAGACAAACAATGACAACACAGTGTGACAAGTATAATCATAAGAGTTTGTACAAGGTGGCATGCCGAAGAGAGGGGTTACCCAGTTATATGTTCATTGATACTTTATCTCATTGCTCAAAATGCACAAGGATATTTTTTGAAATAGCTTCATCTTTCTGGTAGTAAACAGTATAGTCATGGAAGTCTCTTCAGAGAAGGTGGTAACCAAGGTAAATTTACAAGAAATAGGCTTCGTGAATGTTGTACTGGTGAATGAAGAATTATCTAATGTCTAATTATTTAATGTCTAATGTCTAATATTCCTGTGCAATGTCTAATCCATGAACCTGAAGTAAATCTCAGTGGTAACTCTTTTTCAACGCTATTGCTATGTCATCCTATAACGGTATAGTTAAGCATTTTCATGTACATATTACTATATTATATTAGAATGTATGCATATGTAGCATATGGTATATGTTATATAAACTATATAATATTATATATATATTATATTAAGTGAGACTTTAAGAAAGAAATAAGATTGGATTTTAAGGAAGAAGACCACTTACAATCCAATGATAAAAGCCTTTTCATGATAGTAAGCATATGGTGATAGAATTCTCTTTTGGAACTAGGACGGAATCTATCATCTGCCTTTAATGCTACCAGTATGTGTCAAGATTTGTTGAAAGATATAGATATATTTTTGTTTGATAATGGACTTGGCCTGTCAAGTTAAATGATTAAGGTATGTTTTCATAAAACATTTTTCCAAAGGTAGTCTACAATATCCAGTGATATTTTCATTTAATCATACATTGTTTGATTTGATATATCTTCGAAGTAATGCTGCCGTAGACTTGTAGAACCTCCAGGGAAAACAGGCCTAACCCAGAACTGGCAACGCCGCTAATTAGTTCCAGGTTTTTATTTCTTGTCGTGTACTCCTCTAGAGTTTATTTAGTTCTGGTGATAATAAATAAAAGTTATGCTTCAGTACGCTCATCTGATGCACTGCCCACTCAAACATTCATGTTTTAAGAACACAATAGAATTGAATGAGATTTCTTTCTGTACGTGGCTCAGTATCAGCTTCTATGGTTTCCTTCTTCATTTTAAACCCGGGAATATAATACTTGGCTTAAAGGTTCAGAAACTGGAAAACCACTTATTCAATTGTGTTCATTATTTATTACTTGAGATTTTTATATTTCATATCCTTTTCTTGATGGTCTTCCCAATACGTCCCCAGTATTTTCTTTTCATTTGTAACCTGAAAATATATGCTTCATTTCAAAAGACAAGGAAAGAAAAATGTTCTGACCTCCATCATTACCTTCTGCATTTGCTTATTTTTCTTCTCATGCAAGCATTGAAAAAAATTCCTTGTATACTTGATATTCTGTTTAAGAAACAAAGTTACATTGTCTTCCTGTTGTGTTCATTCTTCCATGGTTGATGGCTTGAGGGTAGATGACCACCAAGAGGGAAATTTCTCTGTGAAGAGAAATGTGAGCGGGGAGAATAAGGGAAACACAAGTACATACACACTGAGATTCTCTCTCTCTCTCTCAGGTAAATTACTGCAGGACAAAATGCCTGATTTGAATAGTGTCTGGAGCTCGCCATCAATAGGACTTCTGGCACAAAGCTACATTAGAAATTATTGGCACTTAATGTGTCTCTGAATTTTGTTATTTTTACTTATTCTTTCTTGAGATGGAAATATAACAAGGACAGAGAGTCAGAGGGAATCGATTCTTTCATTTACATAACTTCTGTCCTTTTATTCACCTACTTGCCCTCAGGGCAGGTGGGCAGGTTAAGCTTTGGGAGCTACATCTTTTAAGGCTGTGTCTCTGTAGGTAAAATAGAAAGTTTCAAGTAAGCATCTGGGTAGTTTGTAAGAGAAGGTAAAAAGACTCCTTACAAGGAAATTCTCTGTTACCCAAATTAGCTATTAAAGAAAACCCTGATTAAATGAATTTGATGTAAACTTACATCCATTTCACCGACAGTGCTTAGACCCAGCTTTGTGGCTTCTAGAACAATAATTCCAATTATATTCCATCAGAATAGGCCTCGATTGGCCCCTTTCTTTTTTGTAGTGCCATATTTTGGGTTTGAATAGGAGAAAGCAGGTATTTGGAGGTGCTTTCATTCCTCTTAGCAACATCATCCACCATTGGTCCTGGTTGGCTTAGTTCCTTAAGGATACACAGCAGCTTCGAAAGCTCTTTCTGGAAGCAGCACCCTGATTTTTCTTTAGTGAGTGTCTCTTTCATTCTCTGTTCATGTGGTTTGGGGAGGACAGCACTCTTCTCCCCACCCCCTCACCCATCATAGCCCCTTGAGGAGGTCACATGACCCACATCCACACCCAAAACACCTCATATCCTTATTGCCACATGGGCACACGCTCTAAGCTGCACCAAACCATAGCTATTCCTGTTCTTGCAACCAGACTATTTAATTAATACTTTCTTAGAAGGATAAAGGGGATTTCTCTTTTTACTTGCTTTTAATTCATAAGTAGTTATAAACTGAACAGCCAAATGAAAAGATATTTTCTCACTCTCTTTCTATTATTAAAAATATAATAACATGTCAGAGCCATGCTCACTGCATTTAGTTTATCTTCTACCAAAATTTCCACAACAATTCTCTCAGGCAGATACTTCTGTTATCCCCATTTTTGCATGAGAAGCTGAGACTTGGACATATTAAGTAGCTTTTTGAAGGTCGCATGTTAATACATAAATGGTAGTCTGGCTTTAACCTACTTGTCTGACCTGAAACCTGTGGTCTTAGCCACTGTATTTGCCGTGGCATTTCCTGAGAGCAGAAGGAACGCCTACATTTATGGCTTTGCCACATGAAAATAAAATGTATGTTTGGGACAGAGGAATGAAGGACAAGTAGGGAAAAGCATGTGATGGGGAATCACAGAAGCAGAGGGACCTCTGTCCTTAAGCTGTTGGAAGTTGAGATCTGAGCATCTAGAGGAACAGTGAGGCAGAGGTGGGTCACAGTCAACTAAGCTGAACCCAAGTGACATGCCAGCCGAGCTAAATCTGTAGCTCAAGGGTGCCTGGGGGCATCACATCACCTTCAGTGTGAGTACCACATTCTGGAGTATTCTCAGGTGTGCTAGAACTAAGTAATGAGTCTGGCATAGCATCCTGTTGTTTTGTGTTTTTGTTCATTCATTCATTCATTCAGTCAGTCACTCATTCATCCTTTCAATTTATACTGAGCACCTGCTAAGTGTCAGGTAGTAGATGTCTAGACTATATCAAGGCCTCTGATAGCAAGGATCTCCAAATCTAGAAAAGCAGATAGATGAGTTGTAAAAAAATTATAATGAAGCAATAAATGTTCAACAATTCTAGTAAAAGAGAGAGCGCAAGAGAAAGAAAGAAAGGAAGAAAGGAAGAAAGGAAGAAAGGAAGAAAGAAAGAAAGAAAGAAAGAAAGAAAAGAAAGAAAGAAAGGAAAGAAAGAAAGAAAGAAAGAAAGAAAGAAAGAAAGAAAGAAAGAAAGAAAGAAAGAAAAAGAAAAACAGGGAGAGAGAAAGAAATTGTAATAGAGTAGATTTGGTGACTGGACCTGTATTAGAACATATAGTTTAGCCAAGGAACATGGCTCTAATATTTACTCTCATTAATATTATTTATTTAAATTTGTATAAATTTAATTCTGAAAATGTTCCCAGTTGTTTCTTCCTGCTGGGAAAAACAGCAGTTTTATAAACGGCAACCTTTTCCTCATAAGCTGGCAGGGAGCCATCTAAACTCTTCATTGCCTTTGGTAGAGGCTACATTTAGAGGGTTTTATGCTGAACTACTATGATAAAATTGAGAAAAACACAAGAAATCAGAGGAACTTGGTTTTCATTCCATTTAACTGCTTATTAGGTGTATGATACTGTGCAAATTAATTCAAGAAACTATAACATGGGGATGCTTATGTATAAATTTTAAAGGATTTATAAATATGAATACAAAATTTAGATTTTCTTCCCTTGCATGGCTTCTCAGTTTCTTTTTTCTCATTTATCACATTGGGAACAACAATTGTTACTTGTAGAACTGATCATTTGATGAGAGAATATATGCCAAAAATCATTGGAATGTAGTAGATGCTCAATAAATGTCAAATTCCCCTGCCTTTTCTCTTTCATTCTTAAAAATACAAATGTCTTCCTATCTTAATTGGCAAAAGTGTTTCTCTGATAAATTCTAAGAAGAAAAATATCCTATGTATTTGAATAATTACATTTCTGACTCAGAGTCAAGTATAACTCTGCACTCTGCGTGGAAATACACAGTAGAAGTTAAAGGCAAAGCAGGAGATAGATCTCAAAGCCATGTAATGCAAAATGGAACCAATCAAAATTTTAGGTAAGATGATTGATACGTATGCCCTGAATGGCTTGATTAATATTACCCGAATCTTATAAAAATAAAAACGACGCTTTGAAACTATAGGTAGCACAAAGAAAAAACATTGACTTTCTCATACTATGGAAAAAGTGATTCAGAAATAAAATTTTTATTCATTGGTCACATATGTTTTTGTAATATAGGGCCCAACCTTTGGGGTTGACAGTCTGGTTATATAGAAGCCCTCTCCTTTCTGAAAAGTAGTTTCCTACTCTAAGTCTATTCTGTTTTCATTTATGCTGGAATGATGAATAATGCAGTGTGAAATTGCTTTTTGTCTGACTTAATACTAGCCAAGGAGCTCCTCTCTAGAATAATATTCAATTAAAATTCACTGTGGCAGATGTGGGTTGTGGACCCAGTCAAAAGGCATGAATTCCCAACCTACCTTGTGATTGTTTTAGTAGAAGATTTCCAGACGTTACTTCGAATGCTCTCAACCATGGATTGCAAGTAATGAGGGAGACTCAGTTTTGTACCAGCTTCTTAACTCCTTGGCTGCTGTTGGGTATGGTTTTATTTTCCATTTGGTGGGCTGAAACATCCCCTCAAATTAGAGAGAAGGCAGCCCTTCGCAGTTTATAAAAGCACATTTCTGTTAGGAGCGGGTAATAATTGCATGGACTCTGATTTTTTTATAGCCAATTTTATTTCTACTCTAAGGAACAAATTCTTTTTCATTACATTTGTAAGCAGAGGCAGAATGGTTCTTGGTAAAAGTTAACGTAGAAACAATTCTAGCAAGGATAATTGAAATCTATACATGTAAATCTAATTCTATTTGATTTTTCCCAAATAGGAATTAAACCCCTACTATATGGAAAAGAGTATTTTTGATGCATATATGTTAGACTATATGTGTCAAGTCCGTCATTCAGGGGGGTCCACCAACATCGAATAGAATCTCCCAATTTTATGCAGTTATGCAATTCAACTAGTCATAGATAACTTTGATTTCCTTCTTATCTTCTTACTGTTGCCTATAAAGTTTTACAGCTATCTTATATTCTTTATAAGTGAAAGCTAATTTTGTGAGGGAAATCTTCTGTTAAGATTCCAAGAGTACATCAAAGAATCAAAAAGGAATGAAAATAGTAAGAGTAAAAATGGCTAACCTCTGCTGAGGTCTGCTCTACTGAGTGCTTTATATTCATTGTCAACTTTAATCATCACAATAAATCTTCATTTGTGTTCCTGGAATCTGTGAGACAAAGATTCAAGGGGGAAAAAAAGCAATAAAAATTATATTATCAGAGTGACATTTGGAAGATGACAGAATAGAAAGCCTAGGACTCCCCATCCCCTGACAAACACATCAGTTCAATAACAATAAAAAAAAATGAAAAAAATTCCAGAGCACAATAAGATATCATCTCACACCTGTTAGAATGGCCTTTATCAAAAAGGCAATAGATAAGAGCTGGTGAGGATGTGGAGGGAAGGAAACCCCAGCACACTGTTGGTGGGAATCTAAATTGGTACAGCCACTATGGAAAACAGTATGGAGGCTTCTCAAAAAGTGAAAAATAGAACTACAATATCATAAAACAATTCTGGTTCTTTATTCAAAACAATTGAAATGAAGATCTTGAAGAGATCCGTACTTCCTTGTTCAGTGCAGCACTGGTCACAGTTGCCAATATGTGAAAACAACCTCCGTGCCCACTAACAGAGGAATGGATAAAGAATGTGTAGTAGGTTCATAAAACAAAATACTAGGAAGCTTTAAAACAGAAGAAAACTCTGCAATATGTAACAACATAGATGAACCTAGAGGATGTTACACTGAGTGAAATAAGCCTATCGCAGAGGAATCAATACATTATGATTCTACTTATAAGAGGTATCTAAAAGAGCCGACGTCACAGAAACAAAGAATTGAATAGTGATTGCCAGGGTCAGGGGAGCAGGGAACAGGGTGTTGTGCGATGGGTGTGAAGTTTCAGATATACAAGATGAGTAAGTTCTAGAGATCCGCTGTACAACATTGTGCCTAAAGTTCACAAGGCTCTCTTAAACAGTTAAAAATTATTTGAAATAGTAGATTTTGTATTAAATGTTCTTATTTTAAAAGAGTATGTTGTCACCCTGACTGGTGTGGCTCAGTTGGTTGGGCATCATCCTGCAAAGTGAAATGTCACTGCTTCAATTCCCAGTCAGGGCACAAGCCTGGGTTGCTGGTTTGGTCCCATTCAGGGTGTGCGCGAGAGGCAGTCAATCAATGTTTCCCTTCCTCCCCTCCTCCCTCGCTTCCCTCTCTCTAAAAATGAATAAATAAAATCTAAGAAAAAAGAATTAGAAAAAAATTTAAAAAAAAATAAGTACATTGTTCAAGGAACTACTCCTGAGGGTAAGTAGAACTTAACCCTGTCGGGAAACAATGGGAGGCTGCAAAGAACACACATCTCCGTTATCTGGCCCAGAGGATGAAGCAGTTCAATGATTAACCATGCATTCCCCAGTTACTCATTAATTGTGGGCTGGTGGAGGAAGGAAGGGAGCATTCATGCCCCCAGAATTCCCTGTCTTCCCCGCATAGGAACAGAAGGGGTTTCCTTGTCAGAGAAGAACCTCAGGCACCAAATGAAAGATGGTGGCAGTTGGAAGTCTGGCTGCACATGTGAGGGTGTGGGACATAGGCTGGATATCAATGGGAACTGCTGTGTCTTAGGTATGACTCTTATTCCATTTTGCAAGAGAGGAAACTGAACAAGGGGTTGTGGAACCCTTGACAACCTTCAGTTTGTTTGGAGTAGAGCTGGGAGTGCGAGACAATACTTACCCAATAGGACCATTGTGAGGATTAAGTACACATTAAATGTACCTAGCAACAAGTAATGAGTACTCAGTAGATAATAGGTATTATGTCATTGTCAAGCTCTCACATGAAGGACCAGGGACTGAGGACTTGTGTCCTAATCTCAGCAATACCGCCCAACAACAATGATGTGGGCACTGAAATAAATCTACCCATGTCTTTTTGCGATGGTAAAAGAAAAGAGATAGAAAAAGTGACTGTACTTCCTCTTTAAGTAGAATTTTAATGATATAAGAAAACCATAATTTTACCTAAAAATCTCATACATAAGGAAAAAGTAAAAATTCTTTTATGTGATTATTAGCATTTTTGTATCCCCTCTTCTAATCTCTTTCACATACACATATTTTACCTGACTGTTCTCGTAGTTTAGATACATTGCTTCATGCACCATTTTAATGTAAGTTTGAATAACGTAGGAAAGAGGCTGTCTCTCTACACCTTTGGCAGTCCAGTGCATTAGCAAATTTTTTAAACTTTTTCTGTCTGACAGATAAAAGGGTACCTCGATGTAATAGCTCCTACTAGAAAGACTGAATATCTTTGCATATGTTTAAGGGTCATTGTTATTTTCCTTTTCAAATAATACACATTTTTCACTGTGGCAGAATCCTAAGATAAGAATTCAGCCCAGCCAACAACTTTATTTCAGCCTCGTGAGAGCTGGAGCCTCGGAGAACCCAGCCATGCCATGTGGGACTCCTGAGCTACAGAGTTAGGAGGGAATAAATGATGTTTTAAACTGCAAAGTTTGTGGTCATGTATTACACAGTAATAGGAAAGTAGTGAATCTATGTTTATTTTTAATATCATCGCAGAATATGCCATTTCCACCTGACTTAACCATTTGCTTAAAGTGGAGCGTTTAAGTTGCTATAAGTTGTGTACTATTATAAAGATTGTGGTGATAAAAATGTCCATGCACATAGCTTTACCCATTTAAAAATAATTTATTGTTTATTTCATTTGCTTTTATATTAAACAGATAATGCATTACTTGTTTAAAAATTTAAATGTACAAAATAATTAACAGCAAAGAATTTTCTTCTCAGTTCTATGCCATGCATGGTTCTACACTTTCCCAAGCCCCAAACAAAGCATTAAATTATTTCAAATTTTTCTGGAGATATTTTTCACTTAAATGATAGCATGTCCACCATTCTACATCTTGCTTTTTCAGTAAACAATATATTTTAAAGGTTGCTCTATATCAACATCTGAAGAATATCTCCTCTGTGGCTGAATAGCATTCTATTGTATAAATGTACCATGATTGATGGACATGCACCTTTTTTCAGAATTTCATTCCTAGTCTTATGGGCAAGATTGTATGGACCAAATTCCCATTAGAACAACCAGAAAAGCTAGATAAATGTTTTTTTAGGGTTTTGTTTTTGTTGTTGTTTTTTTATGCCTGCCTGAAGATAGCAGAGGCTAATAAGAGAGTGAGGAATTACTTGCTGAGGAGCTGAGGGGATTAGGGAGCCAGCACTGCGAGCCCAGCGTGTGAGACTGCTTTTTATCTGGACAATGAGGAGGCTGAGAAGGACTTTGTGACAGCCTCATGGAGCTAAGTAAGAGGCATTGTGGACCTTTCAGGGAAGGGAAGCCCAGGCGACCCCCTGGACTTTGGGATGGGACTCCAAAGAGTGGAACTCTAGGAGTAAAATCGAATCCCACGTGTCAGCCCTCCAAAGGGACTAGTCGCACTCTCTAATTCCTGAAGTTGTATTGAAATAGCCTCAGGTTACTAACAGCTCTTGGTGGGAGAAATGTAAATCTCTGAGAAAGAGAACACACTTGACTTCACATTATTTTTGGAAACAATTTTATAAATGTGAAGTACCAACCACCGAAACCAGCCAACCAAACAACAGGCACATGAGAAGACATGACAACCTGAAGAGAAACTAATGGAAACAATAGAAAATAGACACAGATCTACAGCAGTCCCAGAAATTCAGAGACCATCTTGAAAACACCCAAGGCAATAAAGGAAGAAAACGATTTCAGTGGAAAATTGAGAACAATACCATTTACAACCTTTTGCTCTTACAAATAGGGCAGCAATGAATATACTTGTGCAGGTATATTCAGAGGGACTGTGTAGATGTGGTATTGGGTTCCACGATGTATAGCCAGTAATTCCTGATGGCTCTTCAGGACTATGTCACCAGTCTACCTTCCTATGACAGAGCATGAGAACACTTATACTCCCACAATCTCTAACCACACTTGTGTGAAAGATTTTCTACATGCCTATTCCTTGTGTTTTAATTTCTCCTGTGTAATGACAATTTCTATATTTCTTCTGCCTTCATTTTTAATACTTTATATGTATCCTTTATAACAATATGTTGCTAGGAAGGCTTCTCAATGTATTACTTACATTTGAAAGACCTGTGAGGTTTCTGTAAGCATTACAATTTTGCAACTTAAAAAATATTTCTAAAAAGATTATTTACATCAGGAGTCTCTCCTTTTTACAAGAGGGATCTACTTTTAATTTTCCCACAAGCTGCCTATCTGCATACAGCAGAGAAGTAGCTAAAAATTCAAAGACAAACTAGGATAGGAACAAAGAGAGAACACAGAGATCATTTCAGAAATATATTTACTCACTTGTTTAGTAAATATCTACTCAACTCATTCTGTGCTGGGCACAATAACAAACGCTGATGATACAAAGATGAGTAAGGCGGTCACCTCCCTTGGAAAACACACGTGCGGCGGAGGAGAGAGGCTCGGAAAAACAAATGGGCTGCAAGTGTAACTACAGGAACATTCGCAAGGCACCAGGGACACAGGATTCTTCCATTTTATGACTCAGGTTTTCCAGTGCTAACGTGTTTAGTATATTCATGACACATTCGCAGCGTCCTATTAGGGGAGAAAGAAAGAAAAAATAGAGATGAATCCCCTGATTGTGGGATTCAGTCAACAAACATTTGCTGAATGACTCGTTTCGTCCCTGTGCCAGGTGTCAGGGATACAAAAGCGAGTGAATGTTAAATGATCAACTTCAAAGGACAAAAAATTGCCGTCTGAGTTTAAAACTCCCGGGAGCAGCAGTTCACCATAATTCATGTAGCATAGTGACCCTAAATGTAAAACTTATTCCTTAGTCACCTATGGCGAAATGTCAGAGATCATAATATGTGTGTATACATGGGAGTAAACAGTTTAATTTTGTGGCTTTGGCTACATGATGCCAATTCCATCTTGTTTTGCTCAGAGGAACAAAGATGCATTAAAAGGAAGGAAAGTTTACCTAAGGCAGGTGGTTCTGTTTGCATGCATAGTGAGCTTGCCCTCTTTAAGCTCTCCTCAGGCAAAGAGGGAATGGGTAAGCTCCGTCCTCTTCGGTAATCTTCCGCTACCCGCCCGGGCAGAGGGACATCTTCCACGTGCGGGGATTGGGTGCACGTGACAGCACAGCAGAGGCTGGTTACGAAAAGTCAATGAAGAAGCAGAAAAGACTCAAGTGATGTAGATTTAGTCATTTTATTTCTAAGACAGTAATGGGGTCCTTTGAATCCCAGAGATTTTAGGGGTAAAGCAATTTCGGACCTTTCTTTCTTTAAATCCCCACAAGGAAATACATTGAACAGTGAGGTTGCCTGTCATCATTTATTTCACTCTTCCCACTAAATTAAGTGGAATAATCCTATTCTTCTTACCATATTGACTGGTTCATTGGTAGCCCAAGAGGCCTGCGTGGAGGAGGAGGATTGAGCTGGACTTTGAACACAAAGTAGAATTTTGATGTGTTCTTCACTTTTGAAACAAGAATTTGCAAGGTTTGTTCAGGAACTGTGAGCAAACATTTTTAACTAAAGCAAAATATTATATTGTCTTTATTTCCCAGAGCTGCACAGGCTATTAAACACAATTCTTATATTCAGTAAGCAATTATTGAACAGAGCATAGCACTGTACCAAGTAATACGCATCAAAGGAACTTGCCTTTAGGTTGAGAAACCTCACTACAAAGATAAACCCATTGACTTTAGAACTAAAAAGCCCTAAAACAAAATCTGGCTCAATCCATTCATTTTCAAGTACAGAAACTGAGGCCCACATCGTGTAAATGAATGAAAGCAGCAAGGCATGCAGGGAAAAGTACGAGTGGCAAGAAGCATTTAAGCTTTCTTGCTTTAATTTCCATCACTGGAACAGTGGCAGTAATAGCACAGGGAGCTATTGTTGTGATTCAGGGAGTCCGTGTATGCAAAACAACAAGCAGGAAACAGATACTAAGTGAATATTCCCTGTCATTTTCTTTCTTTCCCTTATAGACAGTAACATAATAGCTGTATGGAAAAGTCAGGAATTGCTCTACCTTGGTTCCAGAGGAGCTCCCTCCCACACAGCACAGTGACCCATTGTTAGAAAACCCATGAGGATACATAGACCACAGAGGCCTCCAACTTTCTCCCAAATGGAGCAGGTATCATCACAAGGTCTTTTCTTATCTTGTTGTCTTGCGCATGTACCTAGCTCATTCTCTCCTCTAGACCTTGATTCCTAATCCCTACCCCTGTAGGAATTTCTTTCTTCCTCCTTTTCATCTATCTGAACCCTCTCATTCACTCATTTATTCATTCAGACCATCAGGCCGAAGGGAGTCAGTCAGTTATTAAACATTCATTGAGCACTTACTATGTGCCATATACTAGGATAGGATTTGAGACTACAGCATAGCTCTGCCTTCGAGGGTCTAGCTAGAGTACAGTCTAGTCAGAGCACAAATGTGCTCACTCCGGAGAAGTTAAGGGATGATGTTGTAGCGGTATGGGCATGATGTCATGGGACCATTGGGCAAGGGAAGACTAGGTCTGCTTGAGAGATCTCTGCCATTACCCTACCCCAATTTCAGCCCATCCTGCTCTCCTCTGCCTCCTATTATACTATTATGTATGGAGATAGCTATACACAACTGATTCCTTAAGTGTATATACAGCTTCCTCACATCGCAGTGAAGCCAGGATGTGGGTCGGTATAATGTGCATCCAGTCAAAAAGAGCCCAGGTGATCCAATCAAGCACAATATGTCACGGAGGTACCTCAGATTTATCTTGAAAGGCAATGGGTCATGTCCAGGTGCAGAGAATGGATGATTCCCTTATGAGCACCCTTCACTAAGGGCCTACTGCAGTGTTTCTAAGTCTTGGTTGGACATCAGAATTACCTGGGGAGCATTTGCAAAATACATATACCTGGACTCTATCCTAGGCTTAGGGAAGCAGGGCGTTTGGGGATGAAGCGCAGGCATACGGATTTTTAAATGACATATGGTTGGTTCTAATTATCAGTTAGCGGAGGTTGGGAAGCGCTTGCCTCGTTTGTGCCGGCATCTGCAAGACGCTGGGAATAAAAACATGAATAAAATACAGCTAGTCCTATTCCTGCCTTAGAAGACAAGCCTCCATTGTAGAAACACTTATAGCAGGTGGGAGAGACAGGCAAGCAAAGATTCACAATCACTCACAGAGGATCTCTGATAGAGATAGGAACAAAATGACATTGGGACACAGTGATGGGAAGGTCCAACTCTCTCTTGGGAAGGGAAGGAAGCTTTTTAGAGGATGCTGCATTTGAGATGAGATGCGAAGAGTCTCCCAATTGAGGGGGGGTCAGGAAGGACATCACAAGCCCAGGGCTGAGCCTCTGGATGGCACGGGGCTTAGCCAGCAGGCCAGATGATGGGTGAGAGGAGCCTGAGTGGGAAGGGCTAGGGCATTTGTGTCCCGGGACAGGACTCTTACGTACACCTGAGGTGGAGACGGTGATGCTTCTGATATCACTGATTTATAGCTGTCTCATATGCCATTTTTATTTCCTTCAACTGGACATTTACTGGGTGTCTTTGTCCACAGGAGATAGTCCTAAACAGAATCCATGACAGAAGTTCACCAGAGGAGCAACATTTCTCTGAAAATTGAAGCCACAAAAAAGATTGCTGAGAAAGATGACGCTAAGGGAACTCTAAAGAATTAAATGGAGTTACTGTAAAAAGGGAGAAGGGCAAAAAGGGGCAGAGTCTTTCTGCAAGTGCAGACCACGGAAATGACAATGAGCTCTGCACATTTGAGGACCTTCAAGTTCAGTGAGGCTGGAGCAAAGCATTGTGGGAGAGAGGGTGGCTCTGGATAAGACTGGGAGGAAGGCTTGCACCGGACTGTTCAAAGTCTCCGTATGCGCTGTTAGAGTCTGGACTTCATGTAGCTGGCTTTTGGGAATGTGGGCTATTTTATGCAGGGCAGTGATGGGGTCTGATTTACTCTTCGGAAGGGTCACTCTGAACCTCTGTAGGTTTTCTTTCTCCAACAGAATTGTAAGCATGCTCTCAATAGGCATCATATCTTGGTTTTGTTTTGTTTTGAATCACGAATGGCACTTAGCGGAGTAAAGGACACATGCTGAGAGGTCAGTACTTAATAGATTCATTAATTAACTGAGAGACACAAACTCACACTTGAATTAGTATTGCAATATGGCTACTATATCCTATGTGGCGCCTGATAATTAAAGATCTCAAACCCTCAAGCTATGCTTCTTAATTTTAACATGTACACCGATCACCTGAAGACCTTGTCAAATGGAGATTGTCATTCATTATGTCTTGGGTGGGGCCTGCGATTCTGCCTTTCTAACAAGCTTCCAGTTGCTGCTGTTGTTGGTATAACTTTGTCCATTTTGAGGGGCCGGGACCTTAAAATTCAGCGGTCTTATTTGAAAAAGTTCTGGTGGTGAGGTCACCGGTGAACTGGGCGGCTTTCTACAGGGGTCATGGAGATGGAGAGGCTTCACCACAAGGGAATGGAGTCCCTCAGCTAAGAGTCGATACAGGCCCTTTGGGACGGGTTTGAAAGGCAGTAGCAGGACTTGGGGTAGACTCTGAGGTTATTTGCCTGTAGGGAACTTCTGATATGGCGCTGCCGCCAGCTCCTTCCTTGGGCTGCCCAGGACTGCTTCACCAGAAAGTTCATTAGGAACTGTGGGGCCTATAATGGAACAGCAAATAGAGTCAGAGGGCTCTGAAAACAGCACACTGTCGGTGTGTAATTTGTTTAGGCTTGTGTAGAATAGAGCCTTTTCTCAGGAATTTTCAAGTTTGAAATTTGATGATGGGCCCGTTTGTAAATTCTTGATAACCTCCTCTTTTTTTTCTCCTGTTCCCTTTCACATACTCAGTGCCATGTAATGGCAATCTGGATGTCCTTAGGGCCTCGCCGGTTTGTACTCAAAAAGACAGCCACAGGGGTCAGAGAGCGATTTTCAACCCACATGCCGCAAGAATTTTTAAAACATGCAATACCTGACTATTTAGTCAAGGGCACTGACCTCTTTTCCCTTAGATTGCCAAATAAAATATGACAACAGCCAACACAACAATAGCCATCCAGTGTGAATGGAATGAATCCATAGTATACCCATTTTTTTTTTTTTTTTTTGTCAGATGGGCAAAAAATCTATTCGGTGTGCCATAGAATTTTAGTAATTAGTTTACGTGTGCTGTGAGATGAAAGAGGTTGAAAATCGCTGGGTTAGGCTAAAGTCTGCTGGCTTGGTGCCACTCGTCATGACAAGCAGGAGTTTACTTTCAGCCTCCCTGGCTCCCCCAGTGGCTCTCAGAGCAGCCCCAGGCCACCCCTCCCACTGCCCCCAAGGTTAATCGGGGGGTTTGCTTGCATTTCTCCCATCTTTCAGCAATGGACCCACTATGGCTTCTCGGTCTCACATAGCTCCCCAGGACCCCGCCTGTTTCCTTGGGGTCTGCTCCATGTGTTCACCCACTGCCTGTCTGGACCAAAGCTGCTACCCCCTTGTGGGCATTTGCTGGGAGGTAGTTCAGGGCAGCAGCTCAGAGAATTGTCTGTGGAGACAGAATGCTACCTAGCAGCACTGTGAACTGGGCAAGTTACCTAACTACGCCGTACCTCAGATTCCTTACCTGTAAAATGAGGTTAACCAGAGTCCTATATTCTCAGAATTGTTGAGAAAATAAGACAATCCGCTTAAGCTCCTAACACTTTATTACCGGCACAAGAAAATGCTCTCTAAGCGTTAACCGTCTTTCTCACCGCTTTTCTCTTTATTGCTGTGGTCTGAGCCTGAGCGGGTTTCATCTTTATTTCCCTGCAGCACAACTGAGACTGGTTAGTTAATGAGGTTTCCATGACATAGCTGATGACTCTGGGATAAGGGAAAGGAATGAAAACTACTCTTTATTAGGGAGACTCTCGGAGATAATAAGCCCAAGGGTGTGCTTACAGGACTGCCGTTCGTGTCAGAAGACACTTCCCCACGTGTCAAAAAATGTCCTTGGACTTATCTGGACTCCTTTGAGTCTGGGCTCAGAGAAAACTTTTGCCATCCTGGGGTCCGTTTCAGCTTCTGTTTAGGGCTGTCGACAGTAAGAATCCATGCGCCCTTCAAAGGGGCGCCACCTGGCCTTGGAACACAGGCCCAGGTCTGTGGCCCCCCCGTCCTGCTCTAGGACTCACTCTCTTTCCTTTGTGAAGGGGGTAACTGAACTCTTGGCTCAATTCATACTCACTCCCTACTCAGGCTCACATGTGTGCTAACCTTCAATAATAACAATAACAACAACAACAATTAAGTTTTCTCATTTTCCTTGCCCCACAGCCTCTAAAATGATCTAACATATGCCTTTTGATTTTGCTTTCTTATTAAAGGCATTGACTGCCACCCCCCACCCCAAACATAACTTTGGAGGAAAAAGTTTTATTAGCATAAAAGTCTCTTCATCTGTGCTGATCTTTCTACCTGAGATGCACTTTTCTCCTTTGTTCCCTCAGGAATGCCCATTCAACCTTCATAGTCCCACTCAAAACCAACTTCGTCTCTGGGTTCTTTCTAGAACCTGGCTGGCACCCCATATCCCCAGACATCAGCCGGTTCTCCCTCTAGGCCCTCCTGACACCCTGCCCATGACTCTATCACATTGCACCCCCTAATGACTTGCTTCACGTTCTATGTCTCCCCTTTTGAAGCTCCCAGATAATACCCTCTCTGTCACAAGTATGGCCGGCAAATAAACTGTTTCCCTTGCATCTTCCCGAGTTCCTTTTCATCTATCTTTCATTTTCCTGATCCTTCCTCTGGGTCTTTGAGATAAGTAGGGCAAGAATTATATGATCTTCACTTGATATATGAGAAAAGGAGGTTCTGACAGCGAGGTGACCAGTCCACAGACACCTGAGTGAGGGAAGAGGGAAGCAAATTCAGGCTGAGCTCTCCAGACTTTCATTCTAATACCCCCTCACAATACTTTTTATTGCATCCTTTTGACAAAAAACTAAATGCTGGTAGAGAAAAGGATAAGGTCTCAAGGAAGAGGGAGACACAAGGCCACGGAAGGCTGAGGGGAGATGGCCAGGCCTGGAGAAAGCACAGCTGCAGATTACTGGGACTCACGGGCCACACTGCTGGGCGTGATGTGCACCCTGTGCACCCCGTTGGCTGACTGTTAGATTTAAGGAAGACGCTCTTTGACTCCAACAAGGTGGATGGGAACGGGGTCAAATAAACAAACAAACAAACCCAGATTCCACTTAAAATCTGGTCTCAAGCACCACCTTGCACGCATTCCTTTTCAGCAACCCTCTAGATTGCTTGAAACAGCGATAGATAATTTCATAAAGGCCTTGAACAGCTGCTAAGAGTCCTTTTTAAAGCTGAAAGTAAAACAAACAGGCACGAAGTTTTACAGAGCCGAGAATAAGCTCCAGAGAGAGGGAGGGCAGCGGAAATAGTTACTGGGAGAGAGACCGAGATCACAATGTACCTTGTTTCAAACCCCACAAGCGTTGTCACCTCACCCACTTGCAAGTTCCGTGGGCAGTCTGAGCTCCGCTGAGGGGGGTGGCGGGGAGACGCCAGGATGGGAGGGCTCCGAGCTATTTCAGTCTGAAGGCCAACATCCACGGAGCCCTTGCGTTCCGTCATCGAAACTGTCTGGACTTTAGGCCCTTTATGCCAAATGCGGTTTCCAGAAAAAGGATCCGTCGCATATTTGGAAGCTCATCAACCAAAAGTCGTCTCGTCACCTTTGTGCATGAGATCTCTTCATTTGTGAAGAGTATATTATTGTGCTTAATTATGGGCTTTGAGGAGATGGCACAGGGGAGCGGAAAAAGCATGAGCTCGGAGTCAGAGAGTCCTGGGTCTGAATCATGGCTCTGCCTTTCCCTAGCCATGGGGCACTGGCTGGTGGGCCTCATTCTCCCTGCATGTGACCAAGAGTTACCTGGTTCAGTAGTATTTGCCTGTTGTAGGGCAGTTGTTAGGGTTAGATTGTGAATGCCTGTCAAGAACCCAACATTGTTATTCTATTCAGATACTTACTAATCAGTAATTAATATTAAAAACAACTTTCATCACAATAACATTTGGCAAATGAGAGCTCATTTCCACTCCAGAAGTGGTCGTGGTCTGTTTATACATATATATGTACATATTTTCCTTTTGCTTGTGACAGCTACTGTGTGTATTAAATTCGTTTCCCAGTGGAAATTGCCATGATTGAGAAATATCTCCCCCAGTTTCCCCTTCCAACGGAGTTTTCTAGATGGAGCCTTATGATACTCTATGGATGCTAATTTTTATCACCTGGAGAATCTGTTGTTTTTAAATACTTACAGTTTCTTTTGTAACCATCTGCACCATGATTAATTCTGCTTTGGTTAAGGACGATGTGACCCAGAAACTGGGTTAGACCAGAACCTTTTTTCTCCATCACTCAGTCACTCACTAAGACTGACTCTTCATCTCAAGTATGGGAATAATATCAGACCTACGAACCTGACCAAAGTTTATTGTTTTCCCTGAAAAAAAAGTCAACTAAGATCATAAGTGGGAAAAGGTTTTATAAATTAAACAAGATATGTACATTCAAGTCATGGCAATTTTTGCCATAGATCATTTTAGAACAGATGGGAAAGTTCTCTGTGCTGTGACCACCTGCCTAATGCTGTTGACTGGCTGGCGTTCGATGCCTGGGAGTCACCTTGAGGTAACTTGGAGCGTCTCTCCACCACCGGATGTCAGGAGATTGGGCAACTTTCTTGAGTAATTGTCTCCTCTGACTCACATTCCTTGCAGTCCCCATAATGACATGTGTACTACCCAGGATGGGCAAGGAGTTTCCTCTTCAGAGTTGTTGAAGGAATAGCCTCAAACTTTTAGCTTAGCCTTCTTTTATACCTCTTCCAGTACTACCTATCTGAGTGGCCACAGAACAAACCCGTGCTGCTCTGGATTCAAGTTTGCCTAAATGTATTTTGAGCAAGGACTCTGGGAAGGGCACAAAATCTCCAGTCCTCTAGTCAGATTATGTTCAAGGGTATCCATGTCTTCTTAAAGGTCTACTGAGGATGGAAGAACATAGTTAATATACAGAGTGAGTGCCAACAAGTGGTCAAGAGACACCTTTTAGGTGTATATGACTGTCTTTCTCTGTCTCTGGTTTCTCTTCTTTTTCCTAACACCTTTTTTCTTACATTCCCTTTACTACTCTCTTTTACAATAAATAGACCTGCCATAGCTTTCCCACACCTACGTCATTAGCTTCATTAGAAGTACTCAGGATGCAGCACTTGTGGACACGTAGCCCAGGTCTCAGATTCTCATCCCTTGCTGTGTATTGTAATTACCTGGAGAGCTAAAGGATACTGATGCCTGAGTTCCCAGTGAATTAACTCTGGGGGACAGGCCCTGGGCCTGGTAATTTTAAAAAGTTTCCAAAATGATTCTAATGTGCATCTAGGTTATACTGGTTCAAGATACTTGGAAAGGGAAGATATGACCAAATTCTTCTAAAAATAACATGAAAAACAGATTGATGGCTCAAAAATCTGCAGTCATGTGGTTTGGCCATGCTTGCTTATTTTCTGCCAAATACCAGGTGGTTTTTGAGAACCATGGAAAGAGGGTTTAGCGATGCCCAGGCAATGTTTCTAGGTGAGTTTCAAAGATACGGTGAATGACCATGACACTATTAGTATCGTTTGGGAGCATACTCTGAGCCATGAGCTACACTAAACACTTTTATGTACATTATATCATGTAGTCTTCTCAGCAACCCTGGGAGGCTTTATTACTCCTCCCAGTTTACAAACGAAGATGGAGAGGCACCAAATGATTGCCTGAGTAGCTCAAGATTTGGTCACTAGTTAGAAGTGGAGCTGAGATTTGAATACAGGCGGTTAGTTTCTAGTTTTCCTTGTAATCATCATGTGATACCTCCTCCTTACATTAACAGATAAGATGAAAATACAAACACTTAATGTACTATTGGTTCTCAATCTAGGCTGCATACTCGACTCATTGGGAGAGCTTTGTAAAAGTCCTTTGATCAGGTCACACCTTAGACCAATTGAATCCACAACTCTCAAAGATGAGACCTAGACATCAGTATTATTTAAAGTGCTATAGACGAATCCAACGTACAGACAAGGCTGAAAAACTCCTGGATTAGAGCACAGAAAACACTACAGGTGAGAGTTATCAGGGAAAGATTTCTAGGTCACATGTTACCTGAACTTGGCATGACATAGAATAATGCCCCTCCACCCCCCCACCAAAGTTGTCCATATCCTATTTTCTGAGACCTCAGAATATGTTGCTTTATAAGGCAAAGGGGAAGTAGGTGTGCAGGTTGAATTAAGGTTGTTAATCAGCTGATATTAAATTGGGGAATTAGCTTGGATTATCCAGGTGGACCCAATGTAATCACATGGGTTCTTAACACTGGAAGAAGGAAAGTGAAGAAGGAGAAACGGAAAGGTGGCAACCTGAACGGGACTTGGCCCAATGTTGTTGGCTTTGAAAAGGGAGAATGGACTTAAGGAATGCAGGTGGCTTCTAGAAGCTGGAAAAGACAAGGAGGTAAGTTCTACCCCAGAGCATCCAGAATGAACACAGCCCTTGCCAACGCCTTGATTGTAGCCTAGTGAGGCTCATTTTGGGCTTCTGTCCTCCAGAACTCTAAGAAAAACATGTGTATTGTTTAAACCACTGTTTATAGTATTGTTTCAGCAGGCAGAAAGTTAAAATAATGCCTTAAAAAAAAGATAAAGTTTAGAGAAATGTATGGTAAAAGCAAAAAATGCTCATTTAAACTGCAGATTAGATTTTTCTGTGTATAATCATCTATGTACCGAGTATCTTACATCTCTGCCCTATGCAATGTCTCCACAGTGTAGGCGTTCGTAGCTTGAAGTTAAGCAAGGACTCAAACCCAAGCCTTCTGGGCTCTAGCTGCAGCGCTCATTCTAGTTACTGTACTGTGTGCTTTTCCTCAAGACCATTTGGAACGCTGGTGGTTTTCCTATTCTCCCTTGAGCAAAAGGCAAGGAAGCGTGATGTCACAGGAGACCTTATGGTAGAGGGAAAATGTTTTCTCATACAAGCTGCTTAGAGGAACAAATCGCTGCTAATTACTTGGCTGTTTTCAAGAAGATTGATGTAATATTTGCCTGCAAAAAGGATTGAAGTAAATGAAGCTGGGAGCAAGTAGATCAGTCAAGAAGTGGGACCAACAACTTAGGCCCTGAAGGTTTGAATTCTGGGAGCAGCATTGGTGGTAGTGGAAGTGAAGAGTAGAGGATGAATCCAGGAAACCCGGGGAAGAAAATCAACCCTGGGGAAATCATCCTACGTGAGAAAGGCAAAGGAAAGGCAGAGCAAAGACAGCTCCAGGCTGGTAGGTGTGCAGGCTGACAGGGTGGTTGGTGGTGCCCCTGACCGGACTGAGGATGCTAAAAAGGGGGAACAGGTTTGAGGAGTGGGTTGAGATTGAGGGGTGGCCTATAATAAAGCACTTGATTGGTCTCTGTTCCTGGAAGGGACACTCCAAATCCTCGGACAATCCCAAGTGATAAGGAATATCTTTTTATGTTAATAGAATGACTCATGGTAGCCCTGTAGGTAATTTTAGCATGGGAGTTGGTCACAGGAAAGGCCAACCGTGTTGCTTAAAATGCTGAGAGCTGGAGCTATCTTAACTTCTGGGGCACGGGAGAGGACCGGAAACTGAATGCAAACAATCATGCTCGTGTAATGCAAGCCCAAGAAAAACTCTGAACAGTGGAGCTTTCTGGTTGCTGAACACATTCTTGGTGTGCCGGGAGGGGGAAGCATCTGACTGCACACGGAAAGGGCGCGGCGCGGCCTATGCAGGACCCTCTCAGATCGTGCCCCTCGAAGTGTCCTTTATAACGAACTGTATAATAAGCTCTCCTGAGTTCTAAGAATCATTCCTGCAAATTCTGAAACCCGAGGGTGTTGTGAGAACCCCTTTTCTGTAGCCAGTCTCTCAGAGTATGGGTGGCCTGGGACCCCTGAAACCTGTGGCTGGCAGCTGGCCCCTGACCTTGTGGAGGACTTCACCTTTACCTTACAAGGTCTGCCCGAACTCTGGCTAATCAGTGTGAGAACTGAATTCTGTTCACCCACTTGGATGGAAACAGAATAGGTGGACACTAACATGACATACGTATCTTTGCGCAAAACTCAAGAACTTTGTGACTTTCCCCTCAACACTTGGGCAAAAAGAAAATGAAGGGACCCTTAAATACAAGTTTTTAATGCCCACTTATTGGTTCTTACTTGACTGTCCACGGACTTCCTTAGTGTCCTTAGCCAGTGTGATGGAATGAAATATCAGGGGTTTTAAAGACAAAATGGAGCTCAAGCTCTGTCTCTGTTACTTACTTGCTATGAAATGGTAGGCATGAACTTGTACTCTTTGGACCATAGCTCTTTATCTTTAAAACAGGAATATTAAGGCCCAATTTGTATAGCTGTTAAAAGAATGAACATTAAAAATGTAAGATCTTGGCCCATGACAGATGCTCAGTGAATGTTATTTTCTGCTGTCCTCTAAGATTATTTCCAATTTGAATGGTTATTTCTGAGAGAGATTTCCTTTTATCCCAGTTCATCAAAAGGAAGTCAGAGTGATTGATGTAGCTTCACTGAACACTCAACAATCTGCCTGACTTTGGGGGAATTTTGCTGACTCAACCTCTCAAATGTCAGTGTCTGTTAGAGAGTTTTGTCTTCAAGGGGGTCTGACTATAGATCATTTATGATCTCTGCTATGCATGTGAAGGGAGGACATTCCTACAGTGCCTGCAATTTCTTGGTGCCCATTTGTCACAAACCATCTCTCAGTGGCAGGTGCCCTGTGTCCAAACTCTGCCGTGCACCATTCTCACAGGCACACAGTAAGTGTTGGCTTTCCCAGGGAGGCCCAGCAAGTCCAGGACCCAGAATGACAACCAGGGTGGCAGATACCTCCTTTCTTTAGTGACCTTCTCCTGACTCGCCTTTCTTGCATTTTGCGGTGAAATGGTTACTGCTCTGAACCAAGGAACCAGCGTAGTTTTCTGGAGGAATGTCCCTTTATCATCTTCTTCTTCAAAATGATCACACAAAATGGTGAGAACATCCCCTGTGTAAATTCCTCTCTTGTGAAGGAAAAGTGTAAAAAAATGACATGTTTACTATGCCAAGTTTACTGTGGTAGAAAGAAACAGGAACATCCCAGTAAGCTTCCGAGTTTTTATTGGACCGATTATGCCGACTGGGAGGCTGAGCCCCACAGCGATCCTGCTAGTTAGGAGAAGAGACAGGATTGAAAGCCAGGTGTGTCTCACTGTAAAGCTTTTTATCCTTTTACTAAAGATTTATTGACCCACGTGGGCCTGTTTCTGAGAAAGGCAGCTACTTATTTCTCGGCGGAATCTACTCTCATTTTCCTTTTATTCCCAGAGTCCATCAAATGTTATTTTTTCTAGAAACTTTATTATGCTGTTTTGAAAACAAGGTTTAGTCAACAAAGCCAATTTTCAAATAATTAGGAAATGATATATAGTGCCAGTTATATCCAAGTGCGAGTGTGCCGGCTTTAATGTTTTTTATATAACCAGTCTCAACTTCATAGTTTGGGTTAAAACAGAAATTTATTCTGGAGGCTTTAGCAAAGCTGGATTCTTTTGCCATCTCCTCTTAATAAGCATATCCTGGCTGCCCTCCTCGTGCTTAATGGAAGAGTACATCTTGTCACCGTCCAAAGCAGATCCTTGAGAGTGGCATATTCTCCTGGCTGGAGGGAAAAATCTGATCCAGACCCAACAAAAAGCAGATGTAATTTTCCACACAAAACCATTACTCTTGGATTCCTGGCTGGTGAATTTCTGTTTTTCAGAATTGTGACTTTTTCTGTCTTGACACTTGCTGTTATCCTATTTCAGGAGTGACCTTGGGCAGCTCAAGCTTAAATCCAAACGTGTAATCAGGATAGATCATCACAGGATGTACAAGACTTGAGATATCTGTGACTGGACCAGGCAAACATGGCACCCAGTCTAAGGAGTAGATAATAAGAAATCCCAACAAAAGAATGGTGGATGTCAGAGAAAGTCAGCTGCTACGGCTGTTAAGATTTAGTAAAATGGTGGCAGTGTGATAAGTTGCTCGGGGAGAGTGAGCCAATTGGGTTTTGGGGATTGAATGAGATGATGTCTATAATAGTCTCAAGGGTAGGGCTCTGCTCCTAGCCAGTTCTCAATAAAGGCCATTTACCGTCGGTACTAGGGGTCAATGTAGAAGCTATCGCAAATCTGAAGATACATCAGTGGCTTCCTGGCTTCTGGTTTTATGGAACATTGTTTTCTAAGAACCTAAATGGATCCAGAATCTGGGGCAGACAGGAAAGCATTTAATAAATAATAATGATGATGATTATTGCTGTCATTATTATTACCATTAGTATTAGCATCAAAGGAGATAGTTAAACAGTGAGATGACAATTGCAATGATATAAGTGTGCACAGTGTGATTAAATCACCCAAAGAGTGAAAGCTTATTGTCCTCTGTCTTCTTTAAGAGAAGCACAAAGTAACACAAGAGTCTTAGTAAGATTGAGGAGCTAGTACTTCTACTAGCTATGCAATTTAATTTCTTCTAGCCTCATTTGGATCCTCAAGGATTAGATAACAGTATTTCCCAAAATTGACCAATAAGAATTCTTGCACCCTGCTCATGAACCATGATATTAAAAGCATCCTGAGAGGGTGCTAGGAATGTGCATTTTGAGCAAATATCCCAAGCGATGCTTATGATAAACACTCAGAACAATGTATAAAGGCCCACTTGCTCTACAGTTCTAAGAAAGTAGGAGTTTCTATTAAAGAAGCCATTTCTGCCCAGCTTCAAGTTTGGCGTGGGAGCTATTAAGTCCAGGAATTGGGTTCTATTAGCTCTACGTGTGTTTGTGTGTGTGCGGGGTTGGGGGGTGATTACTATAGCAATAAAATTATTTGTAAAATGCTTAAATTTGAGGTCATTACTCTCCAGGATGATTTAGGAATGGTGGGACCAAGGCAGAAGGGATGAATAGATGACCTCATGTTGTCTCTCAGGAACCTTGATTCCACAGGAATGATACAAGTTTTATGCATGATCTGCCTGGTTTACCTCCTCTTGTCTGAAGTCAGTGAGTCATGAAAAACCAAAATTACTACAGAAATGCCAGTTTGGAAGATGTCTTTGTTTTAGTTAGAGAAATATTTGTGGAAATATGACTTAAGCTTTTGTGTCTCAAAAAATGAGGTGGATTTCCCTGGGAAAAAAAACTCAAGAAAACCCAAGGAAATGACAGATTTATTTGGTATTAAATATTTGGGAAAAGACAGGAATCTCAATCCCTTAGTCATAACCAAATGCCCAGTGATGGTCCTCCTCCTCTGATGACTCTTCTGGAAAGATTAATGGTTCTTTAATGTGACCTTTACTTTCCCTTCTGGGCTCCCACCTCCAGTCTGAGTTGTCTGTTTACCTCATGGCTGAACCATTTTAATAGGCAATTCTTCTGGGTTAATTGACTCTAACCTATTTCTGCTCCAATCCAGTCTCTACTCTCCTGCCAGAATAATCTTTTTTTTTTTTTAATTTTATTAATTTTATTTTTTTAGACAGAGAGGAAGGGAGAGTGAAAGAGAGGGAGAGAAACATCAGTGTGTGGTTGCCTCCCATGCACCCCCTACTGGGGCCCTAGCCTGCAACCCAGGCATGTGCCCTGACTGGGGAATTGAACCAGTGACCCTTTGGTTCACAGACCAATGCTCAATCCACTCAGCTATACCTCCAGGGCAGAATACTCCTCTTAAAATGTTGCTTTGCAAACATCAATACCTTTCTTAAAAACTCAGTGGTTCACATTGTGTTTATAGGTAAATATAAAATTAAAGATTCTCAGGTGGTAGGATCTCACAGTCATCACAATGGCTCAAAATTCAAATATCTTTCTCTGATATTTAAGGACTTCTTATTTACTCCACATATTAGTCTGGACTCTTGTTAATGAATGACAGAAACTTACTGGGATGAGAAAGAGAAGTCAATGGTTCACAAATGTAAATAACAGGAAGCAAAGATGTGACTAGAACCAGGGGCTGGAACATCATCGGGGTTCTTTGCCTCTCTTCTTTCTACTTCTCTCTGCTGGGTCCCTTCCTCTTTGGTCTCTGGAAGCTTTAGGTTTACACTTTTATAGTTTTTCATTGGACAGAAAAATTTCTGAGTAATTTCAAATGCACAGGTCCTAAGAAAGGTCTCTTATTGAATGTCTTGGGATAGCAATGGTGAAGGATTGGGGTCACCAGAAAGAGATGCTATGGGGCGGGGTGGGAGAGAGAAATTCCCTAAAAGAAGGAGCTGCTTACTAGACTAAAATGAAGAGTCTGGGGTAGACAAAGCAATTATCTTCCTATTACAACCCGCAGTTAGTAATAAACTTCTGTGTTAGTAATAAACTTCTACGAGCTTATTTTATATTACTCTTGGAATTTTTTATATAAACTGCATGAGCCTAGACAATGTTTTCTTAACATGCTATGTGCATTTTCGCCTCTATGGCTTTTCCAATGCAATTTCTTATGTTAAAATTTCCCATATGTTTCTCTCTGCCTAGATGTGTCTACAAGACTCAGCTAAAGTTACTGCTGCTTGTCTTGCCCTGGGCATCAGATATGACATTTGATGACTGTGCCATGTTTATACAATTCAATTGGCACTAAGTGTGTGCCATCTGGTATCAGCAATTACTCTTTCATGTGTATATCTTGTCTCCCCAACTAGATTAGAACCATCTTCAGAACAGATGTACGTATTTAAACTCAGTTACAGAGATTATTGTTGCAGGATATTATTACTGCTAAATCCATGTTTCACAGTTTCCTAGATTTAAGGAGAAAGAAATTTGGAAAACAGAGAGAGAAGGTCAAAGAATTACAGTGTAGTTATGTTCAATATCAACAGTCATAGCTACACTAATTATAGTCACTGTTATAAACTTTGATCAAGGCAAAAAAGTAGTAAAAGTTTATCCCTCAGATTGAGTTTAAGCATCAGTTTAGGGGATATCACCAAAGATGCTAAGTGTTATCAATCTCTGCATTGGCGAGAAGAGCAGAGATTTCCCTGTTCTTAGCGATCACCTTTTCTTTCACACTCAGCTCTGCACCTTTAACATAAACACTGTGGTGTGTGACAGGGATGGTTTCACAAATAGCAAAGGAAAACAACCCAGGATTATGCTCCTGAGAGTAGTAGTGGTTTGCCACTGTACCTCTTGCTTAGAACTGAGTATAAAGTGCCTTGAATTGAGTATACTGGGCACTTAAAAGTATTTTTTTCACTGAATCAACAAACTAGATTTTCAACATGTAAATGAAACACCGAAGATGGTGTATCGAATAAGATGCTTAATGGAATGGGTAGAATAGAAAAGCATGGTGATATAAATACAAAGGCTTCATAGAATACTTTCCTTGGTCTGAATTCTTTAGTCCATCATACAGACTCATCAGACATACTTTACAACTTGTATGGGATTTTGAATAGACAAGAGGAGGCACTGGGTCTAGAATCATGAGAATAGCTTTAACCCCCATAGAAATTTTAGCATCAAGTGTTCAAACATAATTGACTGGGTTCTGGCTTCTTCCCGAGATGAGTCCACAGACCTGGAGGATGTAGAGAGCTGGAATTAGTGATGTTCTCAAAATTATGACAAAAGGCAAGCAAAAAAACTAAATTCAAATTCATGACTTAAAAAAAAAAACTATTAGGTGAATAACATGAAGAGTGAACGCTAACATAAGCATGGACTTTGGGTGATAATGATGTGTTGATGTATGTTCTTTTTTTGGCCCCATTCCCACCCCCCCTTTTTCCCCTCCACCCTGCACCGCCTCTCCCACCAGCATTTCCACACTTAGTTCATATCCATGGGTCGTACATATAAGTTCTTTGGCTTCTCCCTTTCCTATACTATTCTTAACCTCCCCCTGTATATTTTATGCCTACCACTTAAGCTTCTTATTCCCTGTAGCTTTTCCCCCATCTCCACCCTTCCCTTCCCTGCTGATAACCCTCCATGTGATCTCCGTTTCTGTGATTCTGTTCCTGTTCTAGTTGTTTGCTTAGTTTGTTTTAGCTTTTATTTTTTTAGGTTCAGTTGTTGATAGTTGTGAGTTTGTTGTCATTTTACTGTTCAGAGTTTTGATCATCTTCTTTTTCGTAGATAAGCCCCTTTAACATTTCATGTAATAAGGGCTTGGTGATGGTGAACTCCTTTAACTTTACCTTATCTGGGAAGCACTTTATCTGCCCTTCCATTCTAAATGATCGCTTTGCTGGACAGAGTAATCTTGGATGTAGGCCCTCACCTTTCATGACTTTGAATACTTCTTTCCAGCCCGTTCTTGCCTGTAAGGTTTCTTTGGAGAAATCAGCTGCCAGTCTTATGGGAACTCCTTTGTGGGTAACTATCTCCTTTTCTCTTGTTGCTTTCAAAATTCTCTCCTTATCTTTAATCTTGGATAATGTAATTATGATGTGCCTTGCTGTGTGCTTCCTTGGGTTCAGCTTCTTCGGGACTCTCTCTGCTTCCTGAGCTTCTTGGAAGTCTGTTTCCTTTGCCAGATTGGGGAAGTCCTCCTTTGTTATTTTTTCAAATAAGTTTTCAATGTCTTGCTCTTCCTCTTCTCCTTCTGGCACCCCTATGATTTGGATGTTGGAACATTTAAAGTTGTCCCAGAGGTCCCTAAACCTCTACTCATTTTTTTGAATTCTTGTTCCTTCATTCTGTTCTGGTTGAATGTTTATTTCTTCTTTCTGCTCCAAATCGTTGATTTGAGTGCTGGTTTCCTTCCCTTCACTGTTGGTTCCCTCTGTATTTTGCTTTATTTCACTTTGCTTAGCCTTCACTTTTTCCTCCATTTTATGACCATACTCAACCATTTATGTGAGCATCTGGATTACCAGTGTTTTGAACTCTTCATCTGATAGGTTGGCTATCTCTTCATCGCTTAGTTCTATTTTTGGAGCTTTGAGCTGTTTTTTCATTTGGGCCTTTTTTTTTTTTTTTTTTTTTTGGTCTCCATGCACCTATTATGTTGTGAGGGGCAGAGCTTTAGGTATTCACTAGGGCGGGGCAATTTGTGTTGCTGCCTTGTGGTGCTGTATGTGGGGGAAGGGTCTGAGAGGGAACGATGCCACTTGCTTTGCTCTTGGCCGGCTATCCGTTGCTTCCCCTGCTTCCCATAAGCAAATTGGGACCTTCTGGTGCTGATTCCCAGGTGGGTGGGTTTGTTTTCGTTCTAGGACCCTGTGGGTCTCTCAGACGAATTCTCCTGTGAGACTGGCAGTCTCTCCCACTGCCGCAACCCCCCCAGGTCTTTACTGGTAGAGGTTTTGAGGCTTTCTTTTTCCATGCTGGAACC
>PVJD01007585.1:0-11112 GCA_004026545.1 Mormoops blainvillei
ATCCAAAAAGCAACCACATCTGAGGACCCAAAACACTTGGGACTATTCCGGGTCCTGGAAGCTGACGGGAATAATGATGATGATGGGACACGGGGAAACTGATTCCACCTGATGTGCCAGGTCTGTGTCCTCACCAGTCCTCACCATGACCCGAGGGTTTAGTCTGATTTTTCTGATGGAACAGCTGAGGCTCAGAGAGGTTCAGTCACTTGCCCAAGGCCACAGTTACTAAATCAACGAGCTGTGATTTGAACCGAGAGCCATCTGATTCCTAGGTTTCTCTTTCTCACTGTGGGCTCCAACTTCTCACTGGTCTCCCAGCTGCCCCTCTTCTCCCTTCTCCAATCTCTTCTCCCCATGACAGCTAAAGGGATGCAAGGAAGGGGTAAAGCTGATCGAGCCTCCCCCTTCCTAAAATCCTTCGGGGACACGGCTCCGTCCAATACAAGACCTGGAACTAGAGAGTAGTGATGGTTGCAAGCCACTGAGAATATATGAAAAACCGTTGAAAGGTACACTTTAATTTTTTTTTGAGTTAAAAAAAAAGATTTTATTTATTTACTTTTAGAGAGAGAGGAAGGGAGGGAGAAAGAGAGGGAGAGAAACATCGATGTGCAAGAGACACATCCATTAGTTGCCTCTTGCATGCCCGCAACTGGGGACCTGGCCCAAACCCTACGCATGTGCCCGGATGAGGAATTGAGCCGGTGACCTTTTGGTTCACAGACCAGTGCTCAATCCACTGAGCCACACCAACCAGGGCTTATTTTTCGATTTAGAGAAAGGAAGGGAAAGGGAGAGAGAGACACAGATTTGCTGCTCCGCCTATTCACACACTCACTGGTCGATTCCCCCACACGTCCTGACTGGGGATTGAACCCGCAACCCCAGGGCACCGGGACGATGCTCCAACCAATTGGACTACCCAGCCAGGGCAAATTAGTGAGCTTTATGGTATGTGAGATGTATAGGACCAACAACGATGACTACAAAGCCTTCGATGACAGTGCATTGCCTTTGGGATCAATTTCCGAATACCTGGTATACCTCGCAAGGTACAATACCCTGCAAGGCCTGCCCACTCCCTCAGCTGCTCAGCCTCTCAGCCTCTCTCAGCCGTGCTCCCGACACTCCTGGCCTGCCTGCTTTCCCAGAAGCTGCTGCCTCTGGGCCTTTGCACCTGCTCTTCCCCTCCACCCTTGTCTGACTAAGTCTCTTTATCTTGCAAGTCTTATCTTATCATTGACTTCCCTCCGGCGGGTCTCCTGAATCTGCAGGGTCAGGTCATAGGTTCCCAAAGTAGCATTTGAGATAATTTCCAGATGACTTCTTTTAATGGTCGTGCATTTATTTTAAATCATATTAGGGAGGAGAAGTAAGCCGCCCGTCACACCAGCGATTTCATGACTATTTAAGGGAGCCCCGTCCCCCCCGGGAACCCACCTAAGGCAAAAGAAAAAAAAATGGTTGTAAAAAGATATTAAAGGGACAAAACCGTAGAGGAGCAGAAATTGTGAAATACTCCTTTAGAAATTAGTAGAGGTCGGAAAGCCCCCGGGGGCTAGGTCGCCTCCGTCTGAGCTCCCGTGGCAGCAGCCAGGCTGGCATCTATCACACCACAGGAAGTGCTTTGTTTCATGTCTGTCTCCCGCACTGTGGTGCGAGCCCCACGAGGACAGGGCTGGGCCTGTCTCATCACCACTGTGTCCCCAGCGTTCCCTCCACCCCCACACAGTGCAGGGCACAGAGCAGGTGCTCTGGGAGTGTGTGTGGAACGAACTGATGCCAGGCTATAGAATGTGGACTTTACCCCAGGGGCACTAGGAAGCCACAGGAGGGGGTTAATCACGGAAGTGTCAAGGGTGACCTGTACTGTAGAAATTCTAGTTGGCCTCTGCGCTCTAGGTCTAGAATGTCATCCACACTGCTCTGCACTTTAGCGTCTCCTATCAAACTCTTTATCTCCTTCTCCTCCAGGAAGCCTTCCTGAACTTCAGTCTGCATCAGGTGTCTGTTCTGGGCTCCCCCGTCCTAGACCTGTCTACGCTGGGGGGTTGGCTGGGCCTGCATCCCCTATAGACGTGTCAGAGCTCAGTGAAGTCTTCCCGGGTTCCTCCAGAGCAGGCGCATTGACTGGACCTCACTTGAACGCCTTCTCCCCAGACCTCCGCATCCCTTTCCTCCACCCATCCCTCCCAGCTCTTTTTTGGCCTCTCTTCTTATAGACATGGCCATAGGCACTATTTTTAAGTCGTGTGTAATCAACACCTCTGCTTTCTCGCTACCTTTTTAAAATTAAGAAACGTTTATATTAAAAAAAAATTATATCACAAAGTTTGCCCTGGCTGGTGTCGCTCAGTGCATTTGAGTGCCAGTCTGTAAACCAAAAGATCACCGATTCGATTCCCAGTCACTGCACGTGCCTGGGTTGCGGGCCAGGACCCGCATGGGAGAAGCAACCACACATTGATGTTTCTCTCCCTCTCTAAAAGTAAATAATTAAACCCCCCCAAAAGATATATATATCATAAAATTTACCATTTTAAAGCATATCATTCAGTGGCATTAGGATGTTGTAATTCCAGAACTTTTCCATCACCCCGAAAAGAAACCCTGTGCCCATTTAGCGCTCACTCCCATTTCGTCCTCCTTCCCCAGCCTCTGATAACCACTCATCTGTTTTCCGTTTCTATGGATTTGCCTATTCCGGACGTTTCATCTGAGTGCAGTCATCACTCAGCCCCGGTGGGTGTGGCTCAGTGGACTGAGCTCTGACCTGCAAACCAAAAGGTTGCCGGTTCATTTCCCAGTCAGGGCACATGCCTGGGTTGTGGGCTGGGTCCCCAGTTGGGGGTGTGCCAGAGGCAACCAACCGATGTTTCTCTCCCTTTCTTTCTCCCTCCCTTCCTCCCTCTCTATAAATAAAGAACTAAGTAAAGAAATAAACGGAATCATACACTATGTGGCATTTTATATCTGCTTCTTAACACTTTGCGTAATGTTTTCAAGGTTCCTGTACATGAATCAGTACTTTGTTCTTTTATGGCTGAATAACATTCCATTGAATGGCTCTACCGTCTTTTGTTTATTTATTCATCTATCCATTGATGGATATCTTGGTTGTTTCTACCTTTGGCTTACTATAAATAGTGCTGCTATGAACATTGGTGTATGTCATCGTTTGCGTACCTGTTTGGGTATAGACCTAGGAGTGATCACGTAGTAATTCTATGTGCCAACTTGTGGAGGAAACACAAAATCTTTTTCCCTGTCAGCTGCGCCAGTTCACCCACCAGCAGTGTAGGAGGGGTCTGAGTTCTCCACAAGCTCCCAACGCTTGTCATTTCTCCCTCTTTGGATTATGACCATTCTCGTGAGCGGGAGGTAGTCGGTCACTGTGGTTTTGATGCGCGTTTTCCTAGTGACTAATGAACTGACCTCAGCACTGCCACCTCACTAAAGCCATTGTCTCAGGCACACGGGCCCAGTGGTTTAGCTTAATTCACATCCTCTCTCGCTCACTCTCCTTTGGACACCTTCTTCCCTCTCCTGCCATGACCTGCCCATTCCTTGTCCTCCTCTTCCTTTTTGCAGAGGTGTGGGACCTTGGACCAGTTATTTAACTTCTCTGTGCTTCAGTTTCTTCATCTGTGGAATGAGAATGATAACTCTGACTTCAGGCTTGTTGTAATGATTCAATGAGCTCACGTATATGTCAAGCTGAGAAGTGTGCCTGGTGAGAGGGGTAGGAGGCCCAATGACAAAACTTTTCCTCCGTGAAAGGGGCTTCCATCTGCCTTGGCATAGGGTTTTAGGAAAAACCATCAGGAATTCTTTTATTTAAAAAAATACCTTCTGTCCCTGGCTGGGTAGTTTACCTGGTTAGAGCATTGTCTCACTAAGCCAAGGTTGTAGGTTCAATCCCCAGTTAGGGCACATACAAGAATCAACCGATGAATGCATGAATAAGTGGAAAAATTAAATTGATGTTTCTTCTTCTCTCTAAAATCAGTAAATAAGAAAAAAATATATATATATTGGTTTCAGGTATACAGAGCTTCATATTGCTTTTAAAATAATGCAACAAAAGCCAGAAAGTTTTTAAAGGCAAGTGTAACATGGTGGTTAAAAGTATGAACTTTGAAACAGGGCTGCCTGAGTTTGAATCCTTGTACCTCCTTATTTTGGCAATTTTATAACCTCCCTGTGACTCAGTTTCCTCATCTGTAAACCAGGAATGATATTAGAACCTCCTTCCTGCCAGGATCATTGTGGCATTCATTGAGTTTTATCTATTAACTCATATTTTGCTATGTATAATGTACACCTTGTTGCCCAAATTTTTGAGGGAAAAATAAGGATGCGCATTATACATGGGTATAATGATTACATACCATGGGTATAATAATGGGCATTATAATCCCGTGTATAATACGCACAAAACGTGGGAACACATTATACACGGCAAAATATGGTAGGTACCTGGGCCCGCAGCCCCTGTTAGCTTAAGCATTACTTGTAAGCCCATCATCTTGTAGCCTGGCATATTTTCACTCTAGGCATGAGTGACTTTCACAGCCATACAAACCACATTTCACAAACCCAGTAGCGCACTTAAACAGAAAAAGGTTTTACAAGTAATTTCCCTAACAGGTCAAAACTCATTAGCTGCAGGAAGTCCTTCGCATCCTCTTCTCCAGATCTGCTGGAACACAGAGTAATAAACCTCTAAACGGGACAACACCCCTCTGCCCATTGACGCCTCCAACTGAGGCCAGCTCCTCTTCTTAAAGGATCCTCCCCTAATTTTCTCTGTCCCTTCTCTTTACGAAGAGCATGAGGCCCGTCCCTTCTCCTCATCCTCCCCCAAGCATCACCCAAGAAGTGGCCCCTCTGACACAGCTAGGATGTTAAATCCACAGGTGATCAAATAAAACCATATTTGGTAGTACATGAACAGATGAAGGGATTCATTCCCAGCCTGTCCTCCCCCCGCCCCCCGCCCCAATGCCACTGCAGGGTGCAGGGGGCACAGGTCGCTGACATCCATAACCAAGTGGAGAGTTTTCTTAGAGACAGTAGTGCCGAGGAATAGATGCAAAGGGAGAATTCTCAGAACTTCATATTTTTATTTACATTGTTATGTATTTCTTTGAATGGGTGATACAACGTTCAAACTTTGCAGAAATACGGAAGAGCTGCCCTCCCCCAACCCATCTCCCTCCCCACAGAAACTGCCGTTAACATTTTTTTCTTCGTTCAAAGATATTCTGGGCATTTAACAAGCAAAGGCTTGTATTTTTCTTTTTTCTTTTTAAAGATTTTATTTTTATTTGTTTTCAGAGAGAGGGGAAGGGAAGGAGAAAGGGAGAGAAACATCGATATGCGAAAGAAACATCAATCTGTTGCCTCTCGCACCCCCCACCCCTCCAAACAGGAATCTGGGGACCTGGCCCGCAACCCAGGCCTGTGCCCTGACCGGGAATCGAGCCAGCGACCTTTTGATTCGCTGTCGGGCGCTCAATCCACTGAGCCACACCAGCCAGGGCAAGGTTTGTATTTTTAAACACGTCCCAACACCTTTCAAATTAGCACATGCTCTGCTCCGTTCTTTGCTTTTTTTCCCCTTGACTCAATACATATAGCTCATTTCGTGTCGGTTTACGTATTGCTTCCTCATATTACGGTTACTTCGTGTCCAATTGTGGGCCGGACCTCAGCTTATTTAACGAGTCTCCCATCGACGGACAGCAAGGTTGTTTCCTGTTCGTTTTGCCTTATGCATTTCTATGGAAACAAAAACAATGCCCCTCACTCCTTAGTGTTTATCAAGTAACGGGTGGTAGCCTCAGCCCGCCGGCTCCCACTGCTCGCATCTGCAGAAGGTGCTCCCACCTTCAGGTCCCAGAGCTTAGGCTGCGCGTGGTGAACCGGCACTTGCCTGCACGAAGCTGTCAGGCGCGGGCCAAGGTCCCCTGGAGTCCCGCCCCGCGGCCCGCCCGCAGTCAGGCCGATTCAAATCCAACCAATGGCAGCGTGTAAACAAACCTGGGCCCCGCCCTTCTATGAATAATACCCCAGGCAGGAGCGAGGCTCATTTAATCCTGCGGGGGTTGGGGGCGGCTTCGATCAGTGGCCCCACCCCCAGGCTTGGGCCAATGGACGGGAAGGCCCCGCCCCCCGCACTTGCCGCGCTAAGGACCCGAGGCCGGGCTGGGCTCGCAGCTGCCTGATTTGGTCGCCGCACCCGGTCTCGGTTCTCCGGGCGGGTAGGGCTAGGAGCCCGGGCTACGCACTCCTGCTGTACCAGCCATATTTAAAGGGTGCGGTCAGAGGGCGGAGGTGCCCTCTGATTCTCCTTTCCTTCCCCCTCCAGGCGCTAAAACCTAGATCCTGAAAAAGTCTCCGATGGAAACTTTCTCTTCTCACTTCACGTTAAACGAAATCGAGAAGGGCGACAGGGGTAATTTGGGATTGGGCAAGGCTTTTTCTTGTTTTGCTCACCCTTGTTATTGAAGTGTTACATAGATACACAGAGGAAAACACGCATTATAAGTGTGCTGCTCTACCGAAAACTAAAAACACCCGTGGCACCAGCACCCTCCCAGATCAAGAAACAGAAGTTGGGTTGGCAGAGTTTTCAACTTTGCAGCTGCCACTGTGAGGGAGGACCGCGAAGGGCGTAGTTTAGACTTTCAGAGGCACAAACCATTTATTTATTTATTTTTTAAGAAAAACCACTCTTTGTAGAGCAAGGGCGATCAGGCTAGATATTGATCAGTGCCCTGCACGGTAGGAGCCGGGCTGCTGGGCGGGTAGGAGGTGCAAGGCGCAGTTAGAAGTAAAGGGGATCTGGTTGGGAGATCTGGCGGTGGGGTGCGAAAGGACTAGAAGTGAGAGTGGACAGGAGAGAAAACGCTGTGGCACTTGTGGGGAAGGGAGCGGTCCTGGCTGGAGCGTTTGGAGGGGAAGAGGGACTTGGAGCCAGTGCGCTGGTTGCGGAAAGCATCAGGCCCCTGGGAAAGGGCAGGTTAGTTCTCCATTGTACTGGATCCTTCCAAAGCAAATACGGATTTTCCTGACATTCCTTTTTAGTTGCACAGTTATAGTTAAAACAAACCATTAAAGTAGAGATGAGGGACCCAGAGATCCAAGGTCATGTTGAGACATAGGGTTTTCATAATTCCAGGTCCACTGTCTATGGCTACGTTTGTTGAGTGGCTGCCAGGGCCTATAGGATAAGCCCTTTGCTTCACAGCAAACTGTTTTTTGGAACCCTTTATTCAATCAGCAAACATTTATGATGTTTTCACTACCTGCTCAGCCTTATGGTAGGAAATAGTGTGACTCATGGGTTTAAGCCCCAAGCTGGCAGGCAAGGACCCTGTGCCAGGAGCCCAGGGTCGCAGCATAATTGCTGGTTGAGGAAGGGAGGATGCGTCTTCTCCGCTCTTAATATATTACCTCTGTATGTTGCTTTGTCCCTGTCCCAAAAGCACTTCCATGTCCATTGCCCCAGTTCATCCTCTATATAGTCTTCAAGCTCTGGACCCTGAGGACTGACAGACCTGGGTTTGAATCCCCAGGCTGTGTGACCTTGATATGGTTTCTTATCCTGCTGCATCTGTTTCTCTTTGACAGAAAGGGGCTAGAATTGAGATTTAAATGAAAGCCAGTGCCCAGCCCAGGGAGTTATTATGGTCCTCAGAGTTTATGAGAGCAAGGACTCTGAATGTAGGACTGCCTGGTTAATGATGTAATCAGGGGAGGTAAACAGATATCTGTCACTTACTTTAAAAGGCAACAACAACAACAAAAGCCCTGGCTGGTGTGGCTCAGTGGATCCAGCGCTGGCCTGCAAACCAGTGTCGCTGGTTCGATTCCCAGTCAGGGCACCTGCCTGGGATGCAGGCCAGGTCCCCAGTGGGGGGGCGTGCGAGAGGCAATAACACATTGATGTTTCTCTCCCACTTTCTCCCTCCCTTCCCCTCTCTCTAAAAATAAATAAAATATTTAAAAAAATAAAAGCATACAAAAAGATGGATTTGATGAATGCATAGATGTGATAAAGTGAGTAGTGTGGCAGGTGAATCTGGGTGGTGGGTATTTAGGTTTCACTATTTCTCCCACTTTTCCATGTTTCAAAATTTTCATAATAAAATGTTTGGGGGCAGATTTTGGTGTCTGAGTATACATTCCCACTGGATAGATGAGAAACTGGGGGAGCTGAAGAAGTGACCTGACCCAGATCCCTTTGGTGACTCAGGGACAAAGTTGGTGACAACACCTAAGCATACTGGATTAGTCCCCACCCTGGCTGGGTAGCCCTGGGGCAAGTGGATTAACCTGAGTCTGGTTGCCAACTCGGTTAACCTGAAACTCACAACTTGCATCAGATTCTTAAAGGGAAGGGGTGTGTCACCCCCAAAGGACAGCAGTTCTCTTTCCATTTGAGCCTCTAATGACCCTACACTGGCCTTGGACATTTAATCTCCCAGGGCTTTGACAGCTGAGGTTTGGGGCTGGCTATGGGCTTCCTTCACATCCAGCCAGGCCTGGTCCAAGTAGCACGGAGTCAAGACCATCTCCCCAAGAGATCGGGTGTGCCTGTGGGAGAGTGGGTATTGTTTCTCTCTTTATTCAGCAGACTCGGAGCTTTCTTGAACACTGAGTGCCAGGCACCATTCTAGGGGTGAAGGATACCATAATGCACCAAGAAACCTGGGACCTGCCATGGAGGGTGGAGAGAAACCGAGGTTAAGTGACCTATTTGCTTACTTGCTCATTGTCTGTGTCCCCTAACAGACTGTGTGTGTTTGGGGGGAAAGGCGGGAGGAGCCAAGGTGCTCTCGGTCACTACTGTATCCCTGGCACACACTACATACTTAAACAGTATTTCCTGAATGAATAAACTTGGACAGCCATCCCCTGATGCCTCAGATCTGCCAACTTTGAGTGAGCCAGTCCTCAATTTCTCTGAGTACCTCAGGGGCTGGCAGCTCTGAGAGACTCAAGTTCCCCCCACAGCTCAGCTCAGGTCCCATTTCCTGGTTGTGTGACCTTGGACAAAACACTTCCCCTCTTGGTGCCAATTTGGTTTTGTACACTGTAAGATGGGACTAATTGAAAGCCTCCGCGGATGAGGGGTTATCAGAGGCCTCTTCCCGGTAGGTAACATTGTACTTGGCACTAATGAATACTCGAGGTGTAGTTCAATCGTGGCCAGTTTAAGTGTATCTACTGCTGTTCCCTGAAGGGTCACATACCTCTAGTTCATGACCGCTGTTATAGATTTTACCACTGTCTCATGTTTGGGGCAACCCGTAATGTGCTCACTTTTGGAACTGATCATTTTTAAATTTTTTTAAATATACAATAATAACAACAGTCAGCATTTATCTGGCACTTCCTGCTGCTGTCTCCACGACAGCTCATTTCCTCCTAATGACCCTATTAAGTGAGGTCTATTATTTAAAGATGAGGAAATGGAGGCACAAAGGGGTGAAGTAATTTGCTCAAGGTCATTACAGCAAGGAAGTGACAGAGGCAGGATGTGAACCAGGGGCTCACTGCCTCGAGTCAGGGCTCTTCGCCACTGTGACCTCTTAACCAAATTTATTTTAAAAAGGGAAAAAATATATTTAAATAATGAGTAGTACCACAACAAGTACTAGGATAAATGCTAAAGCTTAAAAAATACAGTTATGCCTCAGCCACTCATTTATTCAACCCACATTTATTGAGCAGTTTCCGCGTGCATAGAGCTTTTCTGGGCAATGGGGAGACAGAAGGTACGAAAAGACCCTAAGTCCCCGAGCCTGTGCGCCCCGGAAGGGCAGGCCCGGGCTGAGTCCCGCTGGGCCCTCAGCCCGGCACAAGGCACTCAGTAGGCGCCCACCATGCATTCTCTGAATGAACGCGTGAATCTCAGCGTCCTGCCCGCGAGGCTTTCACAGCCAGGTGGGGCGGAAACAGATCCAGCACCGCCGCAACTTGGGGCTTCTGGGAACCCCACCAGCGCGGCTCGAGAGGCCTCTAGGAGACTCCGCAGCAGGACGCACCCATGTCCCCGGCGCCCTCCGCTAGGCCGTCGCAGCTCGGCAAAGACCCAACTAGGGTGAGTGATCACGTCAGCCCGGCGTCCCGGCCAGTCGCCCCAAAGCCCCAGCCGCCTCCCACCCTTATGGCTCGGACTCCCGGCTCCTTGGCGGTTCCACCTGCGAGACATTTCCTCCTCCATCCGCGACTCCCGCTACCTTTTCAAACCACCGCGTCCTCCCGCCCGGCGACCATCCCCCGAATCGGGGGCGCGCCCAGGGCGCACGGCGACCCCCTCCCGAGCCGGGCTGGGCGTCCGGGGTCTGGGAGCCCGAATCCCTTTGGCTTTCCCCCCAACCCGGAGCGTTGTTCCAAGCAAGCGCAGGACTCCACCGAAGTCTGGGAAGGCGCGCCCCCAAACCCCCGGGACTGGGGCTGGGGAGGGGGCGGTGCTGGAGAGAAGGGGCCCCTCCCTGGGCGGCCGCAGTCTCCCATTCGCTGGCGGGCCCGCCGCTCGGCGCCGGGAGCCCGGGCCGGTGTGCCGAGCGCGGGCGGGGCTTGCCCCCAAGCCCCTCCCCCGGCGCGGGCGGAGGGAGGAGGAGGAGGAGAGGGGGGGCGGAACACAAAACCAGTGAAGGTTTTTTTTTTTCTTTTGCATTTAATTAAAAATAATTTTTTTTTTGCAAACCCGAGGGGTCCTCCCCAGAGCGAGCGCGGGGCCGGGGCGCCCGGGCCGCGGCGCGGGGCGGCGGCGGGGACCCGGCGGAGGCTGCCGGGCGGCCGCCATGCGATCAGGCAGTGCGCTGACCGGCCCGGCCGGTCGGCCCCTTCTGGGTCCTCCCTGTGCAGCCCGTGCGGGGCCGTCTCGGAGACCCCGCGCCGACGGCTGCTCAAACATCAGGGTGAGTTTCTCACAATGTAGCAATTTCTCTTTAAATCTCTTAACTCTCTCTACCTGCGAGTCGGGGCTGTGACAGGGCGCAAAAGCGAGGGGGGAGTGGGGGTTGGAGGCGAGGGTGTGTGTGGGGGGAGCCGGAGCCGGGGCCGAACCCACCCCCCCGACACTCACACACT
>PVJD01007585.1:11212-82534 GCA_004026545.1 Mormoops blainvillei
ACCGCCGCCCGGATCCTGCGGGCCCCCCCCCCGCCCGGCTCCCCTGCCCGAACCCGGCGCCCGGTGCCTCCCCGGCCCTCCCGCCGGCTGCCGGGGATACAATGGAGTGGCGGAGAAACGAGACCTAACGTTCCACGGGGGGAGGGGCGGGGAGACCCCCTCCCCCGGCCCGGGGGCCCCCTCCCCGCGCCCTGCTCCCCGCCTTTCGGGGAAGAAGAGGGCAACGGGGCAGCGGATGGTGATTTCCCGGCCGGAGGCGGCGAGCCTTCACCTCCTCCTCTCGCCCGTCTCCTGCGCCCCCTCCCCAAATGCCTCCCGGGGCTGCCGGGGAGGAACGGGGCCTCCGGCGAGCTGGGGAGGGATGGATGGAAGGAGGCCACCGGGTCTCCCCCTCCCCATCGCCCCTAAACAATGAAAGGACTTGACTTGGTCCTCCACCCCCCAGCAGGGAAAGGAGTTGACCCCCTCCCCTGCGGGCTGGCTGGTCCGGGAGGGGGGCCGTTCCTGGGGGAGTGAGGAGGGCGAAGAGCCTTACCCCTGTCACCTCCCGGGATTTGGGGCGGCCCCCCATCGCCACCCCCTCGGCCCGGGAATGGGAGGCACCAGGCCCAGCCCGGGCACCGCGCTCGGGTGGTGACCTTTAGACAAAGGCAACCCTTTCCCTGGGGTGAGCCCGGGCGAGCCGGGCCCCTGCGGAGGGCGGCCAGGCCGCGGGCACCGGGAGGGAGGGATGGAGGAGGGAGGAGGGATGGAGCCATCTGGTTTTCCCATCCCTGGCTGCCCCTCGGCTGCTTCCCCGGCTGCTGTCACCGGTGGCGGCCGCGCGGAGACAAGGGGCCGGGGGCTGCCCGGGCCTTGGTCGGCGGCCAGCGGAGAAGCGGCCGAGGAGCGGCGGGAGGGCTCGGGCCGGGGCGCGGGCGCCGACGGTGATTGGAAGGCACCGTGGCTCCTTCCTCTCCGCGCCCCTTTGTTTTGCTTTGTGGTTCTGAGCAGCTGAGCTTCCCGGGAGGTGGGGTCAGAGGCCGCGGTGTCAGCTCTCCCCGGAGGCGGGGGTGACAGGTCCTGGCCCTCCGGTGGTCCCGGACAGGGGGCTGCCGTCCGTGGCCAGCCTCCAGTCCGGACCAGCGGCCCCTTTTGGGACACAGCCCTCCAATAGTACAACAAGGATCCGGGCTTGTTCTGAGCGTCTGCACTTGCCTCACATCTCCTTTCTGAGGGCGCTTGTCTCGGAAACTGTGTAGAAACACCCAAGACACCAAGGCCTGAGATTGATGATGAGTTCTGAGTGCTTTCAGATTCTCACCTGGGGTGGGGGTAGTGGTGGGGGCTGAGTCAAGTCTGCCCTCAGGGGTAGTGGGACAACAGTGGAGGTGACAGCTCAGGAAGTACCTCGCCTGCCCATGTGCGGGTGTTAAGTGGAACTTAAGGGGTTCATTGACCTCCCCCACCTCCCCCCATAGCTCCCCGGCTCTCAGAAGTTGGAAGTAACCTCAGCTCTCTACCAAGGCAGCGTTATGGCTGCTGCTAAGAGCGTTATACACTGGCCACGACTGGAGGAGGAAGTAGGGAGTGTTCGCAGTCCATTTCACAGACAGGCTATTGGAGGCTCAGACAGGTTAAGTGGCTTGCCCAGGGTCACACAGCCTCAATTTGTAACCCTCTCAGGTTTCTCCAACTGCGGGTAAAACTGTTGGGCTCTCCCCTACCCCACTTTGACACGTGGTCCCTTTGATGTCAGTTGCCTTGGGGCTCACCTGTAGTTAATGCCTGGGCAGGGCTGCTTTGGGGAAGGGGTAAAAGGCATCTGCAAGCTGGGCTGAGGGCAGGGTTGGTTCACCTCTGGCTGAAGCAGAGCATTTGCCTGTGGGAGCTGAGAGCGGGAGGTGTGTGAGGGGAAGGGGAGTTCCCAGGCCTGGCTGGGGGGCGCCTAGGAGCCAGCCCCACTGTCGTCATCCTTCACCCGAGCTGGGACTTGCCCTGGCTTGCTGGTCCTCAACCCTGCAGGGAGGGAAGCTGAGCTGTCGGGGACCTGGTTGTCACTCTGCCCTGTTACCCTCTGAGGAGCCCTGACACAGCTGCCGGAGAACTTTCCTGCCCATTCTCCACTTGGCTTGGGTGTCACGCTCTAGCTACCACCACTCTATGACCTTAGGGGAATCATTGAACTCTCTTGTCCTCGGTTTCCTCCTTTGTAGATGGGGGTAATGATAGCTCCCTTGGCTGACCTGGGGTGGGTGAAAGTAGTATCTGAACCTGTTTTCTATTTCTCGTTCAGCACACGGGATGTGGCGGGATGTGGTGGGATGTGGCGGGATGTGGCGGGATGTGGCGTGCTGGGCGGGTGGGGAGCGCTGTCGGGTGCTGAGCATTTTAGGGTAAAAACCCCTGAGGATTTCCCTGTGATGGCTGAGGTCCGCCTGTAGTTAATTCCACCTAAGCGATGGACCCCTTCCACCTCTCTGACCTGGGACCCTACCCCTCTAGCATTCCCTGGTGCCAGATCAACCTTTGTGGGGTCGAGCTGAGGGAGAGGGGCTGGGGAGGGCCCCGCCTCCCTAGTGAGGGAGGTGACACAGGTGGTCTTGTCATTTTACAGATGAAGAAACTGAGTTCAGGGGAAGCCCGTTCCATGGCTGGGGGTGGGTGGGAGAGGGACTCCGCGTTTGTCAGTGGAGCTGGGGAGATGACGTTTTGAGGGAGCCGCTGCCCCCCAACTTCTGTCCTCTCCTTGATGGGCAAATATCTTCCTTCCCGAGATGACAGGCATAAATAATAGTATTTCCTGGGTGGGTAGGAGGAGGAGGGTTGTAGGCCTCTGCAGGCAGTGTTTCTGAAAGTAAGCAAGGATTTTTTGGGGGTGGGAGGAAGCATGAGTAAGGCCCAAGGGGGACAGACCTATGCCCCGCCCCCCTTCCTGCTGACTTCCTTCCCAGAAGCCTCTGGGGCCTTCCCCGGCCTTCCCTGGGGATGTAGGGTCTTCTTCCCCTTCTCCCCTCCAAGTGGCTGTGGAAGGGCCAAGGGGTCACCAGCGCCAAGCCCTGGGGCCTGGCGGGAGGGGCCCTCGGGTGTGGGGAGGGTGGTCCAGGCCCAGCCACCAGTGGAGTTCCCGCCAACCTTCCCAGCTCTCCCCTGTAGCTGTCTTGACTCCTGGTTTCAAGAATGCAGAGGGCTGCTGGTGGGGAAGTTAATTGGAAACAGGAAGACATGGCATTCCTTTCCAGCCGGCCTGGGCTTGGAAAGCAACCGAGGGGCTGCCTTTTTCCCTCTCCCGCCCTGCAGGGGAGGGGGCTGGGGGGCATGGCTGTCTTGCCCTGGTCTCTTTTGGGCCTTCCCCCCACCAGGCACCCTCACCGTTAGTAGAAATAGTAAGTTCTCGAAAGACACATCCACGATGTGAAGTGTTCCCCCCATCGGAAGGAATTGCCCACCCTCCCCCCCAATTAGTCACTGTTCATACTGAGTTTGTCCCCTCTCTTGGAGGGCAGAGGGCCTGCCTGAGAGTTGGCACCTCAGCGTAGGATGCGTCACGCTAGAGACACATGGGAAATGCTTCGCTGAATGGTCCCCAAGGAGTCCCTCCTCGTTCCTTCTCTAGAATTGTCCCCCGCCTGGAGTACCACCATTAGGGTTTTGTCCCCACTGACTGAAGCCTTTGTGTCTCAGTGACATGCAAGTTTCCCCAACGGGCAGAGAGAGAATGTTTTCCAAGACATTTCTAGTGTAGTGACAATTAGTTTTGTGTAGAGTTTGTGTATTTATGGTGGTGAGGCCCTGTTGGCAGGAGAAGCAGGAGAGAGCGGCTTTGTTTTATTGTTCCCAGTGAAACTTCCTTGAGGACCTACTGTGTGCCAGGGCCCTGGGGCTCAGTTAGGATATTGGGACCCAGTCCAGGAGGAGGTAAGGATTGTTTTCAGGGCTGGATAAGCTGGGTGGGATTTGATGAATTCTGTCTGGGTGGCCTGTGAAGTCCCCAGGGAGGAAGCAGCTTCTTTTTCTCTTTTTTTTCCCTAAGTGATGCACGGGACACATTCAGAGCAGTAAGTCTCCCTCTCCACCCTCGCTGGGACCCCAGCTTACCTCCCCAGAGGCAACTCCTCAGTCTGAATGTTCTGTACACACACATTTATATCTGTGTCGATCTGTAAAAATATTTATTGTGCACAGAGGGTGGCACACTCTTCCCATTTTTCTGCACGCGACTTGTTTCTCTTCGCCTCCCCGGGAGACCCTACTGCACAGTTCTGGGAGGGCCTCCTCCGACTTTTTCTTGGCTGCGTGGTATTCCGCGGAGTGGGTAAATCCTCCCTGGCTTGCCATGCTCGTGGAGATGTCTCCAAAAGTTTCTGCACGCAGAGAAGGAAGGCATGCGTCCACATGTCTTACTGGGAAGTGAGTGTGCCTGTGGAATAAACTCCTGGAAGTGGGATTGGTGGGTCCAGAGCCTGCCATTTGTCACTTAGCCACTCTTAGGAGGTCCCTTTGCAGCCACATCTTGAAGGAAATCGTTCTCCCTCCTGTTCAGTTCATTCATCCTGTCAGGCTCTGGGGCCTTTGTGTCTTGGGACCTCCTTGCCTCTTCCTCCTGCCCACGGCCTGCAGTACGTGCTTGCCAGTTGGCGTGGAGGTCAAGAGTGCGGGCTCAGGCAACCAACTGTCTGTCGGTTCGAATCTTGGCTCCGCTACTTGCTGGCTGAATGGCTGCAGCCAAGAGGCTTGCATACTCTGGGCCTCGGTTTTCTCTTCTGTTAAATGGGTTCATCTCAGTACCTACCTTTGGAAGGTTGTTGTGAGGATTAACTAATGTTCGTCAGAAGTTCATAGGTGGCCAGGGCAGTCAATGGCAGTGTTGTCTGTCATGCTTTGTCAGTTCTTTCTCCCGGAGCCTTTTCATCCCAGCTGAGCCGCTGATCCCCGAAATTGGCAGCCATGGGAGGGAATGCTGGCACTTCCACTTAATAGCGCGGCATGACTCTGGGCACGTGACCCCTTTTCTGGGTCTCAGTTTCCTTGTCTGTAGAATGGGGCCATGATGGCTCCCTTGTAGGGGGTCTGCTGGGAGGGCCTGGCGAGGCAGTGCCCCTCCAGGCCACGCGCGCAGTGGGCTTTCAGGAGCCAGTAGCCGAGGTCGCTGCTGTTTTCACTATGGTTACTGTTATCCCGTGGGACCCAGCCCGACTTCTCCACTCTGAAAGGTCCCCATTGTCTTCCCCAAAGGCACATGGGAACAATGTTGGCATTCTAAACCAGACAACACATTGCAGGCTGCTCTGGCATCAGGCACGGCGGCGTGACTGTGGAAACAGGCAGGGCTTCCCTGCCCCATGCCTCAGTTTCCTCCTCTGGAAGAATGGGAATGACAGGAGACCCACCTTGGGCATGCTCAAGGTTGTTCAATGCCTGGCGTTATAGCAAGTGCTCAAAAAATGTTACTGCCTGGGATTAGAAGGAGAGAGAGGGAGAGAGAGAGACAGAGAGACAGAGAGAGAGAGAGAGAGAGAGATCAACTTGTTGTTCCACTTATTGACGCATTCATTGGTTGATTCTTGTATGTGCCCTGACCGGAGCTCAAACCTGCAACCTTGGCGTATTGGGATGACGCTCTAATCAACTGAACTGCATGGCCACGGCCTTATTATTATTGTTATTAAGAGAAGCAGCAAAGTCTCCCATGAGCTCAGACCGGAGTCCTTATTCCCTTCCCCCCAAAACCCTCAGCAATCAATGTTGGCATTTTAAGTGGAGGGCGAGGTCCCAGGCCATCCAATACCCTTGGGTCTCAGCTCCCTCATCGGAAAAAACTTCCCTCCCGGGGTTGTTAGGAGGCAAGGGCTGAAGATGTGGAAGGCTTTCTTAAGGCAGGCCCTGACCTGAAGGAGTGCACGGTGAAGGTTCACTTTGCTCACTTATTATCTATTAATTACTAATATTTCTAAAATTAGTAGTTGAGCTTTTTATTGTGGAAATTTTAAAGCGCCCACTGAGAGTTGAGAGGATAGCACACTTAAGCCCCCCGTGCCCGTCGCCGGCCTCAACAATTTTCTGCCCATCGTTTTTGCCCCATTACCCCCAAGGCTGCGTCATTTTTTTTTTTTTTTAATCTGGAGCACTTTTAAGCAAATTCCAGACATCTCATCATTTTATCTGGATCGATAGTGTCACTAATGGTATTATTACTTCTGGTGTGGAGAATCAGATTTGCCACCTCCGGGGCGTCTGTCCTGCTCCGGGAAGGAGGACGCACGAAGCCCATTGTCACAGCTTGGGGAAGCCGAGGCAGCAGGGAGTGGGCTTTGGCGAGGTGGTTCTTTCTCTGTGTTCCCTTCTCTAGGACCTCGGTGAGGTCCCTGTCTTGGCCACCGCAGGCCTCGCACCCTGGGGGCTATTTCTGATCACAGGGGTTTGAGGATTAGCACCTGGGTGTGGATGGCAGGGGCTTAGGCTATGATGTCCTGGGCAGAGACCGTCCCTGTGAAGGACGAGTCCGAAAGATTGGCCGGTGGTGGCAGGGGCGTGGATGCAATGAACCCGGAGGTGATGGGTAATTGGGTCAGCTGCCCAGGTTCAAGTCCTCTTACTGCCCCTGCTAACCTTGTGACTCGGCGGCCGGTTACATCCCTCCTCCCCCTCTCTGCACACACTGAACAAGGCCCTGCGTGCAAAAGTGTTTGGCCAAGGGCCTGGCTCAGTCAGCAGAAGGCCTGTGTCGCCGGCGCTGTCACCATTGTTCCTTCAGGCTCCTGCGTGTACCTAAGGGGCGGAGTCAGACACTCTTGCTGGGGTTCAGAGGGTCGGGGGAAGGGTCGAAGGCCCCAAGCACCCAGCCAGGCCCCTCTTGCACACCCCGTCCCTCCGTAGTCCCCCTTGAAAATGCTTCTTGTGTTTGGAGGGGCTGGAGGGGGCTTCCAACTTCAGATGACGCCCCCCACCCTGCCCCCAGCCTCCAGTGTTCCCTGTGTCCCCGGCCTGGAGGATTTGGGAGCAGAGTGAAGGGGGGATATCCCTTATTAATGACCTCTGAGGCCTGGAGGGAGCCCCTGGTGGCCTCCACAGCTTGGAGGCTAAGGGTGGCTCTTTCCGCTAGGACACCCGCAGGTCGAAGCTCCCCGGAGCCCCCTTCCCACAGGGTGGGTGCTGCCTGTTGTCCACTGTCCAGTGCTGGTCAGGTGGACACCCCTAGCTCCTGCCTCATGGGGTGGTTTTGATAGTTGGTTGGACTGTAACCTCCTTGCTCCCATTCACAGCACGCGGCCCGTCCTCGAACATGGAGCCCCCCCCCAGGAGAGGGGGCTCCCTGTGGAAGAGCGCTCAGCCCCTTCCCCTCTGATGCCAGGCACCCCGCGGCTTAGCAAGCTCTGCCACGGGGTCCTTTCCCATTCGCACCCCTTGCCCCCCAGGCAACCTGGCAATTGCTTGCTCCTGGTGACCGGCTTCTACTTTCTACAGAGCATCCCACTTTATTCCCCGTCTGTGTCTTTTCCATCCAGCTCTTTGCTTTTATTTCTTTTTAGTGATTGGTTTTGAGAGAGAGAGCACGCGCAACAGGGACAGAAGAGAGAGACAGAGAAACACGAATTTGTTGTTTCATTTATTTCCGCATCCTTGGTTGGCCCTGCCCGTGCCCTGACTGGGGCTCAGACCTGCAACCCTGGAGTATCAGGGTGACGCTCTAACCAACTGAGCTACGGAGCTGGGCCCTAACTCCTTGCTTTTAGGCTCCCGTGTTGCTACTTGTCCAGGTGGTACAGTCACAGTTTGCTTAAAAATTCTCCCCAGGGCCAGACCTCGAGGTTGCCACCATCTCCTGTTACAGAGGCAACGAGAGACAAATTGACTTGTCCAAGGTCACACAGCTAGCTGCTGGCAGAGCCGGGAGTTGAATCCAGGCAGACCCTACTGGTTAATCCTGACCCGCACAGCCGGCCTTCTGTGTGCCTGGCCTCAGAGCTCTGCCCTCAGGGACAGGAGAGGGAGATAAGACAAGAACACACCCACCATCCCTGCAGGGTGAGATCAGTATCTCAGTCCGCTAAGATACTCAGTGGAGGCTGGGAGGAGAGGTGACTTCTGGAGGACAGTGGGGCAATCGGGGAAGGCTTCCTCGAAGAGGGGGCTTCTGGGGGACATGCTTTGGAATCAACACCATTCCCAGCAGAGAAGCCCGGGAAGCTTTGCACAAGGGCGAGCTGAAGCGTCATGGGGAAGGAGGGCCTGGGACAGGGGCTGGGCTCTGGGGCACCGTGCTCTCACTGATGGGAGGTAAGAGAAAGGAAGTTCAGGGTGGCCCAAGGTCATTGGCCTGAGCAACTGGGTGGATGCAGCTGCCCTTTCCTGAGACGCGGTCGAGTGCCAATAGTTTGGGGACCACAAACCCCAGAGAGTAAAGCTCTAACGCCCTTTTGGCTGGTGGAGGAATGTAGAGAGAGATGGAGAGTGAGTGAATGAACTGTAGGGGTCCCAAATGAGAGCTGGGGACACTGAGGGATGGGGATGAGTCCCTAAGGAGAGGACAGGAAAGGGTGGAGAATCAACCTGGGAGGCCGTCCACCTGTAGAGCAGAATCATCTTTGACCCAAACAGAGAAAGAGAGGGAGGAGGCTCAGGATCGGGCAGGAGAGGAGTTTCTAGAAAGGCTTTAGCTCACAAGGACTGGAGGTCCGGCCCCCTGGTTTGGATGCAGCTGTTCCGGAAGCAAAGACATTCTGGGTTTGATGGGTAGGTAGGGATGGCAGCCAGACTGGGATACGGTGAGGAGCCATGAGAGGGGAGGGATGGTTTCATGGATGGAGGGAAGGGAGGAAAGAAAGAGATCTTGCTACCTTAGTGCCCTCAGGCGAACCTCCAACCCTCGCCTCCCCAGAAAGAGCCCCCTAAGTCTGGCTGGGCTTATCTCCTTGACCCCACCTCTCACCTTTCACCTTGTCTTCTTTTCTTTTCTTTTTAAGATTTTTATTTATTTTTAGAGAGAGGGGAAGTGAGGAAGAAGGAGGGGGAAGAAAAACATCGATCGCGCACCACCAGCTGGGGACCTGGCCCTCAACCCAGGCACGTGCCCTGACTGGGAATCGAACCAGAGGCCTTTCGGTTCACAGGCCGGTGCCTAGTCCGCTGAGCCGCACCAGTTAGGGCTCACCTTGCCTTCTTTACGAACCGAGCTTGGTCCTCCTTCCCCACTTTTGTCCTTGCTGTGCCCTCTGCCTACAGTGATCCTCCAAGTCCTTCCTGCCTCACAGGCCTCTGTGGAATACCGCCTCCTCAGGGAAGCCCTCCTTGTTGCCCCATCAAGCTTCCTTCACAGCAGTCAGTTAATTCAGTTAATTCCCGTGGTAGGATTCACCCCCAGGACCTGACTCGGAATAAGCTCTTAATGGGTGTTGATTGCATAAATGAGGGGCCAGGCGACCTCAATGCAGACTGGGAGGAGAGGAGCGCATGGGATTGGTTTTTCAGGATCTGAGCAGGCTTAGAGGCTGGGGAGAGAAAAGGAGAGGAGTGAAGGAGAGTTCTGGAAGAGGCTGGAGGGGGTGGTACTGGATTGGCCGCAGGAGTGTTTCCTCACAGGTGAGGAGGAGAGCAGGATGAAGGCCAGGGAAAGACGTTCGTGGGGCCTGGAAGGACTGCAGGAGGCCAGTGTGGGCCTGCTTGGGAAGGGGGCAGAGGGAGGCCTGTGGGAGCTGCGGGGGCCAGCTGGTTGGGGGGGGTGGGGGTGGGGGAGCTTCAGCAGTCCTGTCTACCTGGCCCGCTTTCTTTGGGAGGCCAAGTTCTTAAGCGCGTGTGGTGGTTCACAGTTTGGGGGAAGGACCTCTGAGGTCCTTTTGGAATCTGCTTGGAGGCCACAGACCTTTTCCCCAGAGAAATGCACACTGGGCCCTCCCAACGTCTGGCAGAGGGTTTTGGGGCCCTTGTGGGTTGGATTAAGATCATTACACAGATGGTAGCCATAGCAACGATAATAATAACAGCCAGAACTGCCCAGACTCTGGTCTAGGCCCTTCATAAGCACTGACTCATGTACTCACAGAAGGACCCTAGGAGGCAGGGACACCGAACACCCCCATTTTACAGATGGACAAACTTAGGCGCAGAGCTTGTTACGTGACTTGCCCGGAATCACACAGCTGCTAAAGGTCTTCTGGCCCGGGCTTTTCACCGTGAAGGCTCCGTGCTTTCTCGTTACCGGGGCCACAGTGAGAAAACCCACATTCTGGAAGCTGCCCTCGTCCCTCTGTCCCCGCTGTTGCTTTGGCATCCAGCGTGGGTCTCAGAGAGCCACGGGAAAGCCCGGCGCCTTCATTAACATAACCGAGGCCGCCCCAGCTTCCTCCAGGGAGCGGATATGTTTGTGAGCCTGTGAGCTTGTGAGCGCGCCTGGGTGGGTAACAAGCTGATATGAGTCAGCGAGACTGAGGGGATGGGGGGAGGGGTCAGGACTCCCAAGGCCCATCTGGCTTGTAGCCAGCTGTGGGACTTGGACCACCTCTCTCGGCCTCAGTTTCCCCGTCAGTGAGGGGGCCCCCATCCCTTCCTCTCGGAGGTTAGGTAGGTGATACCACGTGTCAACAGAAGGGCTTGCATGCATGGCACTGACCGGTATCGTTAAGCGTTTCAAGATTCAGAGCATGTCAGACTGGAGCGCGGGCCGGACGATGGTGGATACCTCAGCAAGGCGGGGGCTCCCGGCGCCGAATTGTCTAAGATTTCCGCAGCAAAGAGTGTTTCTGCTCCTGATAGACCTGTCGCTGTTGGCACCCAGATGGAGACACAAGGATGGTCTTTGTCGGTTGGGGTTGTCCCCGAGTCGGGAAGAGGGGAGAGGATGGTTTTCAGAGATGTTTCGAGGTTGGGGATGGCAGATAGGGGGTCATAGATTTATCTACATTATCTACTGGTGGGATTGCCACGGAGTTTCACTTGCGATAACGTGTCATCAGGCGCCTGGCACAGAAGCACCTCGTAAATGCCAGTTGATCACTTTCACCGGCGTTGCTATTGTTGTCACTAACCACCTTCGCCTGTGGCCACCGGTGCGGACAGAGGGGCCGGCCTGCGCACCAACGGTTTCTCAGACTTGACTGCCCACGGGTTCCTTGGGGAGCCTGTTCAGTGCAGGTTCTGAATCAGTAGGTCTGCGGCTCTGCGTTTCTGACAAGCTCCCAGGTGCCACTCCCGGACCACACGTTTGAATTGCAAATGTGGTAGCGTGTAGAGTGGTTTCCCCACGGTTTTGAGTTGCTTCAAGCGGTCTGCAAATCTGAGACACTGGATGCCAGGCTAAAATAAGATTCCTTAGCTCTCAGCTTTTCCATTTGCTAAATCGAGGGCAGGTCTGTATTAATGATTTTGCAGGGGGAAAACTCCTATCCCACTCCTAAGTCTTTACACTGTCTCCCCTCCCCCTTCTGTGGGGAGTTTGTGCTGTAATCTTTCAGCCTCTTTTTCTTTCTGATCCTCACCTGAGGATATGGTTATTGATTTTAGAGAGAGAGGAAGGAGGGGGGAGAGAGAGAAACATCGACATGAGAGAGAAGCATTGATCGGCTGCCTCCCATATACGTCCCAACCGGGGATCGAACCCGCAACCTAGGTATGTGCCCTGACCTGGTGTTCAACCCACGACCTTTTTGGTGTACAGGACGACGCTCCAACCAACTAGGCAGCCTGCCAGGGCCTACCCTTAGTTTTTAACTCGAACAAATGCCTTAGAATTATTTCCATGTCAGCAATATAAAACCTCAATCTTTTAGCAGCTGAGGATAGCCCATAATTTATTTAACCACTACCTTAAGGATTTTTTTTTTTTAGTTTAGTTCCAGTTTTTGCTGTGAGCCTATGTGTCTTTATATTTAAAGTTATCTCTTGCAGATAGCATATAGTCTGACCGTTTCCATCTGCCATTGCCATATTAAGATCATTGCTGTCCTGTAGAAGTAAAATGCCAGCCACTTGTATGTTATTTTATCCCTGGCCAGGTAGCTCAACTGGTTAGAGACTCACCTTAATACGCCAAGGTTGTGGGTTCAAACCATGGTCAGGGGACATACAAGAATCAACTAAAGAATGCATAAATAAGTATAACAACAAATCACTGTTTCTCTCCCTCCCCCCCCTTCCTTTCTCTCTCTTAAAAAAAAAGCAGTAAAAATAAAAGGTATATGTTATTTTAAATTTTCTAATAGCCATAGTAGAAAGAGGGAAAATTAATGTGAATATATTTTATGTAACCTTATACCGAAAATACTATCATTTTAACCCGTGATCAGTATAAAAATCATTAATGAGATGTTTTATAGTCTTATTGTGGTTTTAAATACACAATAACATGAAATTTACTAGTTTAACCATTTTTCAGTGTACAGTTCAGGGACAGGTATGTTTGCAATGTTGTACAACTCTCTGCCCACTCAAATCCCCTCACCCTTCCCTGCTAGCAACCTCTGTTTTACGTCCTGTCTTTATAAATTTGCCTACTCTAGGTACCTCATATACATGGTACCATACAGCATCCATCCGTTTGTCGTCTGGCTTATTTCACTGAGTGTAACATCTTCAAGGCGCATCTGTGTGGTAGCCTGTGTCCGTGCTTCGTTCCTTTGCACGGCTCAGTAATGCTCCGCTGTCTGTACACGCCCCATTTTGTTCATACAGCCGTTTGTTGGTGGACACTTGGGCTGTTTCCACCTTTCGGCTATTGCCAGTAGTGCTGCCGTGAACACTGGCGTCCACGGACCTGTCCGAGTCCCCGCTTTCCCTTCTTCTGGATGGAACCTCAGAGTGGAATTGCGGGGTCATAGGGTAATTGTGTTTGACTCTCTGAAGAGGTGCTGTTTTCCCACCGTGGCTGTACCATTTCACATTCCCCCCGAGGAATACATAGGGGTTCCCACTCTCTGCGTCTTCACCGGCCCTTGCTGTACGGTTGTTTCTCCGCTCCCCCCACACTAAGTTTTCGAAAGCCAGTGCACGTTTTACACTCACCGCACGCTCAGCTTGGATCGGCTGTATTTCAGGTGCTCAGCGGTGGAAGTGCATGGTGGGCAGCACTAGTCCAGACCATGTTCTGTTCACGGTCCTTACTGATGTGGTCGGATTTAAGTCTTCCCTCTTGCCTTTTGTCTTCTTCTAGTTACTGCCCGTGCGTGTTCTTTGTTCCCTTTTTCTCGTTTCCTGCCTCCTTCAGAGGAATTGAGTAATTTAGTGTTCCCTCTCACCCCCTCTCTCAGCCGATTCACACTGCCTCTTTGTTGCTCGGGAGGATCCACTCTGCGCCTTGGACTAGAACTTGGGCTTTGAGCCTCAGTGAGCTGGGAGCCATGTTGGGGGGGGGAGGCTCCTTCGAGCTGGCGAGTGGCCCCACCTGACATTCTTGTAGCCACACCTTCAGTGGCTTATGCAAGAGCTCTTCTTCCCAGCTCGATTCCTGGAAGAGGACTTGCTTGCTAAGGCAAAGGGAAGCGCGCGTTTAGATGTGGGCAGGCCCTGCCAAATGGCATTCCACAAAGGCTTCGCCATTCTCACCCCTTGCGAACAGCGGCCAGGATTTATGGAGTGACTGCTCCATGCCAGGCCTGTGCTGGACCCTAGGGACACTGGGGAGAATCAGCCCGGGTCCTGCTGCTTAAATACCTCTCGGTCCTCGAGGTCCAGGGCAGCCTTGGAGCTGCCTCAAAGGAAGGTGAAAGTTTCAGAGGAACCGAAAAAAGCAGAGGTGAGAGGATATTCTAGAAGGTGGAAACGGCTTCGCAGCCCCCCGCCCCAGGCGGGCGGGGCGAGCGCTGGCGGGATCAGGAGGCAGGCAGCACTGGGCTGGAGACCGCACGTGTGGGGCCCCCCCCACCGCCCCGCCCCCATGGGGGCAGGACGCGTGCGGAGGAGGAAAACAACTGCCTCCCTCTGGGCGGGCTTGGGGAGGATTCCGTGGGAAGGAGGCAGCGCACCAGCTGTTGGACTCACTTGCCACCATGGCGGGAGGGGATCCGCGTCAGGAAGGGTCAGCCTGACCTAGGGGCCGGCTGGACCGCAGTGTCGGACAGTGTCGATGGCCTGTGTCGGATAAACTTCCTGGACACGCTACTCCAGGCCTCTGGGAATAGAGCATCGAGAGCAGCAGAAGCTGCTTTGCGGCCCGGGACGCAGCCTCAGTCAATGGAAGGCGGCGGAGGGCCGCACGGAGCCCAGCACCCTCCAGGACTGGAGGGAGGCTCCCGGAAAGTCGCTGCAATCATTGTTGTTATTGCTTTTGTTGTCATTGTCATTAATCTAAGGCCTGTAGGCAGCAGCCCGGTCCTTCCTTACCCCCAGGGCCCAGGCCCCAGAGAAGCGAAGTCAATTGCTCAGGGTCAGAAAATTGCGGAGCTGGGGTTTGTCTGATGGGAGCTCAGGGGTGTCCCCTTTCCAGGCCCCTGGGGAGCCTCCAGGGTTAGCACACAAAGACTCTGCCCCTTGTAGTACAGCCTGAAATCGAGGCATGCTATCGGCGTGAACACCAGCAGCGTCAGTAATGGTACTGCGGTGACTTGGGCAACAAGACCCGACCTGAAGCCTGGCTGTTTGTAGTCTGTCTTGATCACGTTCCAAGTGGATATTCACGTTTGGCTGCAGAAATATTAGCGTTTGATTGTGGGGCGCCGCCTCAGAGCCCACTGTGGGCGTTCTGGAATAAACACGCGCACATGGGTACCTCGCAGAGTCTGGGAAAAGTCTGCATTTTGGCACGTGTCTCAGCTCGAGGGACTGGAATCAAGGATTGGGGACCCACACACTTAGATTGTGTCTCCCCTTCCCTACACCCCAGGCTGTGTGTCGCACACATCGGTTAGCACCTTCGTGGGTTGTGTGCTACACGGGTTCTCCACTCCTTGCCACGCGGCTCCCAATGAGCAGTGGCACCAGCCCCTGATGGAACTGCAGGCAAGGAAGCAGGGTGCGCGGGAGGAGTGGGCAGTGGGGCCTCTGGAAACCTGTTCTCCAAAAGCCGGGAGCCTGGAGTCCATGCTGGGCCATGGCTGGTGATGAGGGAGGAAGGGGGAACATGATGACAGGCCAGGAGCAGTGTCGTGGGAACCAAAGAGGCCAGGCCCTGCGGACAGTCCGGTAGAGGAACTAGGGGCAGGCGGACCAAGGAGGAGATTCTGCTCCTTCCCCCCGGTTGTGGGTGCGTCGTCTCCAGCCGGTATGAGTGTGCGGAACTCTCCACCGGACTGTCTGATAGGCGTCTCACGCTTTATGTGTCCAACCTGAGCTCCCTCACAACACACCCCGAAAAGCAAAGCAGAGTCTGCTCCTCCCAGGTTGTCACCGTCTCTGCTAATGGCCGTTCCATCCTCCCAGGACCAGGGCCAAACGGATACTTTGACGTCAACCTTGACTTCTCTCTTTCTCTTCTCTCTTTTAATTTAAATTTGAATTTTTCTTCTTGTAGTAAACAACACAAACATACAATTTCCCACCTTAGCCCTTCTGAAGTGCAGCGGTCTGCAGTATTAAGTAGATTCCCATCGTCCTGTTGGACACCATTTTCTTCCATGTACACCTGTCACCTCTGCCTAGAGAATGTCTCCAGACCATGGCCACCTCCTTCTCCTGGAACACAGTCTGCTCTTCTCATGAAGCGAGAGGGACCCCATTGTACCAGCGTCAGCTCACAGTCTCTTCCTCTGCTCAGAGCCCTCCCATGGCTCATGTCACTTAGAGTAAAAGCGAAGTCCTTCTAGAGGCCCAGAACCCTGCTGTCCAGTGCAGCAGCCACTGGGCACATGTGGCCCTTGGGCACTGAATGAGCTGTAAGTGTAAAACGCACGCCGGATTTCAAAGACCTGGAATGAAGGGGAGCCCTGACCGGTGTGGCTCAGTTGGTCGGGTGTTGCCCCACAAGGTGAAAGGTCACTGGTTCAATTCCTGGTCAGGGCACATGTCTGGGTGGTGGGTTTGATCCCCAGTTGGGGTGCGTACGAGGGGCAACCAATCAATGTTTCTCTCCCTCTTCCCCCCTCCCTTCCCCCTCCCTAGAATCAATAAAAGAATGAAAGGGGGAGGAAATGTAAACTAATCTTCAATATTTTTTACTTTTAAAGATTTTATTTATTTTTTTAGAGACAGGAAGAGAGGGAGACAGGGAGGGAGACAGAGAGGGAGGGAAACATCAATGTGTGGTTGCCTTTCACACACCCCCTCCTCCCCTGGGAACCTGACCCACAACCCAGGCATGTGCCCTGACTGGGAATCGAACTGGTGACCCTTTGGTTCATAAGCCGGTGCTCAATGCACTGAACCACACCAGCCAGGGCTTAATCTCTAATATTTGTATATTAATAAAAGTATTAATAATATTTTTGTACTACTGATTACATGTAGAAATGAGTGTTTGCATATATCAGGTTACATAAAATATATTATTAAAATTAATGTATATAAAGCCACCTGTTCTTTCTACCAGGAAAGGCTAACATTGTGTTTCTTTTGGACAGCAGTGGTTTAGAAGGTCCCTCCCCTGTAGGGTGGTTGGGGGAGCAAATGAATTTACAAACCTAAGTCTTTTAGAACAGTTCCCGGTGCATCAAACACAACATAAGTATTAGCTGTTATTTTTTTATCGCAGTAAAATGTGCATAACATAAAATTTACCATTTTTACCACTTTTAAGTGTACAATTCAGTGGCACTAAGACATCCATAATGTTGTGCAACTGTCACCTCTGTCCATTGCCAGAATTTTTTCATCACCCCAAACAGAAACTCTGTAGCCATTAATTAATAACCTATTCTCCCCTCCCGCCACCCCCAGTAGCCTCTGTCCTACTTTCCGTTCCTATGAGTTTGCCTATCGTGGCTGCCTTGTATGAGTGGAATCATGCAATAACGGTTCTTCTGTGTTTGAATTGTTTCACTGAGTATAACATTCTCAAGGTTCACCAATATTATAACATGTCTCAGAATTTCATTCCTTCCTAAGGGTGAATGATCTACTCCACTGTAGCGCTCTACCACATTTGGTTTATCCATTCATCAGGTGATGGACAGTTGGGTTGTTTCTACCTTTTGGTGGTGTTTATTATTTTTTTTAAATGTTTTTTATTAATTTTGAAGAGAGAGAGGAAAGAGGGGAGAGAAAAAAAAAAATTGATTCATTGTTCCACTCACTGATGCATTTGCATGTGTCCTGACTGGGGATCGAACCTGCAACCCTGATGTATTGGGACGACACCCTAACCAACTGAGCTACCCGCCCAGGGCTAGCTATTACTATTTTTTATACATGAGCTGGACCCCGGCTTTCTACCTAAACTCATCTCCCACTAACTACCCTCCCCCTCGCTCAGTCTGCTTCAACCACACTGGCTTCCTTTGTCAACTCAGACTTATGTGCACCTCAGGGCCTTTGCACTTGCCGCCCCCCCTTCTCCACGACTCCCTCCCTCCCTGCTTCAATTGAGCCTAACTTTATTAATTAGTCTTTTTAAAATTGCAACCCCCTTGCCCTTCTCCTTCACTGTTTTCCCTCCATAATCAATTTCTGATATACCGTCTATTTTACATGTACATCGATTTTATTTAAATACGTTATAATGTAAGTATTTTCTTTTGAATATTCCCTGGTGCTATTTTATTTCTCACCAGTTTTGCCACGTGCTTCCTATGAGCTACCACAAATCCCTTGTAAAATCAGACAGGATAATAAGTAATTAATAAACAAATAGTGAGAGTAGGGGCGGAAAACAGCTCCATTCATATTCTCACGTTAGGAGAAGCCATCATACCGCTCCGAAGCCTGTCGTGTTGGGGTGGGGGCAGAGATCATTTTACAAGTCCTGAGTCCACGTTCCCGGGACCAAGATGCTGCCCCGCCCTGGCCTGGTTCACCCAGTATTAGAAATTGACCTCTTGCCCAGAGGATCCTGGAAGAACTCTGCTCTCATCCACCACAGCCACACCGTCCGTGTAGGGTGGGGTGACCTTGTACTGGTCAGACAGAAGGACATTGCCTGCTTGGGTCAAGGTCACCTGCCTCAGAGGGTCCTGGTGTGGAATCGCTGCCACCGACTGGACACAGACTCCATCCTGGTTCATTGGGGTGGTGGTAGCCGGCCACACCGGTGACCTTGCTGTCCACGCAGGGAGCAGTATCACTTAGTACTTTAATGTTTACAAATCTATATATGACGTAGCATTTCCGTTTTAATACTTATAAATATAACTTATAATGTCTATTAAAATTTTATTCAATAACTATAAATCAAATACACATAAATTAAGTATTTGTAAATAGCATAATACGTTGTTATTTTTTGTTTCCGTTCTTCCCCTCCTCAAAATGTCAGCTCTGCGTGAACAGGGATCCCTGTTTTGTTCACAGCTGTCCTCCCAGCTTCTAGAACAGAGGCACGTGTCCCTGTTCTTAATTGCTAAATGGATGAATATTTAGTGGACGAGGAACTCAGGAGGATGTGAATAAGCCACAAGAAAATGTACTGAGGGTGTAGGAGAGAGGAAGTTGGGAAGAGCAAAAAAAAAAAAAAAAAGGCCCTAAGGCTTAAAGGTGGTGCGACAGGGCTCTGGGTGGGTGTGGGGCACCAGGAGCAGGCTGGCAGAGTGGGCAGGGTGGTGCCCGGGGAGTCCTACCTTGACCCGAAACCTGGCCCCCTCACTTGTTTGCTGGGCGATCTCGGGTCAGTGACGTGCTCTCTCCGAACCTCATCGGTAAACACGGAAAAGAACAACTGTTTGTGTATTCAGCAGATGTGCCCTGCATGCCAACCGGGTGCCAGGCGCTGCCCGAGGTAGACAAAGGAGGCAGCCTCCTTGCCTTCACTGAGCTGCTGTTCTGAGCTCCCACCTCCGGGGCTGATGTGGGAATGAAGCGCTTGCACGCCTGGCCGGCCCGCGGTGAAGCCCAGCTCCTGTCCGCTTAGCTGTAGGCGTCAGCCTTCCCCGTCTGACACGTGGGGATAAAGGTGCCTACTGTGCAGGGCTGTCACAAAAGCCTCGGACCTCCGTTATGGTAACGGTGATGTATAAATGGGGGGCCTTGGCATTGGTGTGGTGTTGGGCTGGAGACACAGGTTGGCCCCGATCGTGGAGCTTAAGTTTCTTTTCAAAACATGAACTCGATATGGCTTATATGAACGTTCTGTGGGCACTCAATCTCTGGCCTTGGACGTGGCCCTGATGCTTTGCTGTAGGGTCTTCTAAGTTGGGCACAGCCGTTGTGCCCCGAGGCATGCGGAAACTCCGTCCCCTCTCCCGTCTTCTCTTTCTGGAGCTTCTGCAGAAGGTCTTTCCTTCAGCAGGCTTCATCTGGTGGGTGTGTGAGTTAGCAGGGATCATTCTGGCTCCTGTAACAGGGTCATGCTAGCTACTGTAACAGATAAGCTGTCTATTCTCAGCAGCTTAACGCACGCCATAAAACTTTCTTGCACATCATAAACCAGTGAGGGGGTTTCTGGGTTGGGCAGCCTCTTGCGAACTCGCTACAGACACCAGACTTCTTCCTTCTGTGGCTGTGCCCTCCCCTGAGTCTAGAGTCCACTGCATATGAAAGGCGGAGGAATATTTTATGTGACAGGCCTGGCAAATGAGTGTCACTCCACTTATATGCTATTGGCCAGAATTCAGTCACATGGTGACTAGCTACAAGGGATGCTGGGAAATGTAGCCCAGCCTAGGAGGAAAAGCAATGGTTTGGGGGGTACAGACGACAGTCTCTGCCACAGTGGGTTCATAGATGCTGGCATGGCCAGTGGAGTAGGTGGGAAGGACTGAGTTCTGGGGGAAGTGGCATCCAGATGAACTGTTTTCCTCACTTTTTACTTACAATTCCCAATAAGACATAATTTACACTATGACCCAGGACAGACAGATGGACACACACATCTGAAACCAAAGTTTTGTGAAACACTTAGCTTTACTACCTTCGAGTCACTCAGCAATACATTTTAAAATTCTCGTTTCATTCATTTAAGCGGCAGTGGAGACGTTAGAACTGATTTCATTACTGCTCAAATATTGCAACCCACAATTTGAGAAACATTGACAATGAAAATGGAACTGAGAAAACTGGAACTGCAATGGGCAACTTCTGGACTTCTAAGAGTACCACCTCAGTCCCCCCGTGTCCCGGCCCCAGTTTCCAAAGCTCGTTGGAGGCCTGGAAGCACCGACGGCTGGAGCGCTTGGAACAAAACCCGCTCGCCTCCCGTGCCCCTCACCCCTTTACTGCCCCTCTGACATCATTCCCAAGGCTTTTCACTCTCATCACAAAGATCCAGTTGTTCTTGGAGCCAGCCAGACACATTCCTACCTCAGGGCCCTTGCACTTACTGTCCCAGTGGGCTGTCATGCTTTTCCCCACATACTTGTTTATGACGTGGGGCTCTGCCTCAGTGTTACCGCTACTGACCATCCTTATTTTAAAATGGAAACCTCCCCTTCCCCAGCATTCCTTATCCTGCATGATGATCACCCCCTGGCCACTTACCACTATTACTTTTCACCCCATCGTTGTAGGTTAATTTGTTTCCTGATCATGGTGTGCTCCTGCCACGGGGACGTAGCTTCCCGCAGGGCCTCCCAGGGCCTGTGGCGTAGTTGGTGCTCGCTGAGTATTTGTTGAATGAATGAATCAGAGTTTTTTGGTTTTGGTTTCTTACCTCCTCAGCGGGAAAGCTGTTTCCTTCGATCCAGGACCGGGTGTGGTGTGGAGGGCAGGGTGGGGGTGGGCGGCCGGGACAGAAACCGGCGCTGGCGAAGCCATTCCCAGGAATTCAGTGGTATCAACAGCTTGGATGCTTGAAGCAAGAACATATGTCTGTAGATAATTTTTCATAAACAAATTGCTTAAAACAATGCAGGGCTTTCCCTCCTCCCTGCTTCGCACCAGTCCTAAATCTCAGCTCTTAATTCGCTCAGCCTCCTGCGGCACCACAAGGTGCGAGCTGGCCCCCTGGTTTTCTGTGTGTGTGTGTGTGTGTGTGTGTGTGTGTAATTTTTATTGAAGTATAAAGATTTCTATGTTTTTGTCTGTTTTGTTAAATTTATTGAGGTAACATGGGTTAATAACTTTCAGGTGTACAACTTCCACGATGTTTGTATTACCACGTCTGTGTACTGCACTGTGCGCTCCCACCGGAAGTCGTCTCCTTCCATCATCACGTCCCAATATATTTGATCCCCTTCATCCTCTTCTTCGTCCCCCCACCCCAAAGGTGTTTATTTTGCTTGAAGCGTAACGGAATCGATGCTTCTGAGATCAGCACTACGCACACCTAGGATAGTCAACAAACCCAGCCCACTTCATGTTCCTCTGTGCTTTCTCTGTCTTCTTGCCCATTTTTGGCTTTGGGGGGTGGGTGGAATGTGAGGCCAAAGCCTCCTGCCCACTCTCGTGGCACCCCTGCCCGGCAGTGGGTACACAGGGCGGCCACCGGGATGATGCAGGGACCGGCCTGGAAGTATATGTGTTGACTCAGGAAGCACAACCAGGCGGAGGCGGGGCCGCCTCTGTGTTTGGGGGTCGGGGGGCTGTACCGACCGGATGGGTGTCCTGGGAAGTGCAGTCGGAAGGGTGGGCCACTGTGACCCATCTCTTTTTTTTTTCTTGCCTAAACTTTTTAAACAGCTTTATTAAAATATAATGCACATACCGTCAGATCCACCTATTTAAAACCTGCAGCGCAGTGGGTTTTAGCATATTCAGGGAGCTGTGCAGCCATCACCTCTATTTTGTTTAGTCTCAGAACATTTTCATCCGTTCAAATAGAAACCCTGTACCAGTTAGCAGTTGCTCCCCATCCCCTCCCCAGCCCTTGGCAACCACAGCTTTCTGCTTTCTGTCCCCATGGATTTGCCTATTCTGGACATTTCATATAAATGGAATCACCCAACATGTGACCTTTCGTGTCTGAGTTCTGTCACACACATCATGTTCTCAAGGTTTATCGATGTGGTACCGTTTATCACAACTTCTTCCATGTTTTCCCTTTATTTTGTTTTAAAAAATCGAGGTCATTTGCATTCCACAAAGTTCTCCCTTCGAAAGGGTACCTGTCAGTGGTTTTTAGTATATTCACAGTGCCGGGCAGCTGTCACCTCAGTCGAGCTCTGGGATATTTTCATCGCCCCAAACAGAAACGCTGTACTTATTCCCCTCCGCCCCTGGCAACCGTTGATCTGCTTACTTTGTCCATGGATTTGCCTGTTCTGGACACTTCCTATGCATGGAGTCATGCGATATGTGGTATTTTGTGTCTGGCTTCTTTCACTTAATATAATACAAGCATGTGTCGACATTGCATTCCTTTTTAAGGCTGACTAATACTCCGGTGTACAGATGTACCACACTTGGTTTATCCATCCACCAGCGGATGGATGTTTGGGTGGCGTCCACTTTTTGTCAATTCTGGATAAAGCGACTTGGTGTCTGTTTCTTCTGTTTCTTCCGGGGAAGTGGCATTTCCAGCCACTCCCTGCTCAGTTCTGTGTTTCTTTTGTTCCGGCAGCTCAGGAGCCTCCCTCTCCTCCCCACCACCCCTTCTTTTCCCCTTTCTCTTCCTCCTTCCTGTTCTGTGTTGTATCTCCCCCTCCCCCAGCCTCAGCCAAGGGAGAGGAGTCTGGAAATCATTTCCAGGGAGCCCTGGGCGGGCCCATGGGGCATTTGTGCTCTCCCTGCAGGGAGGTCTCAGCCTGTGCCTGGCTGGCCACCCCTGGGAAATCGACAACCTGATCCTTCTAATCCAGCCCCAGGGGAGATATGTGGGGCCAGGGCCACACTTAGGAAACAGCTTTTCTTTGGGGCTTTCATATATTTTATTTTATTTTTTGGACTAGAGAGCACGTACGCGAAACTCAAATGGTGTCAAAGATTTCTAGTGAAAAATCTCCTCCCGCCACCCCCGACTCCCAGCCATCATCCGCAGTCAGGTCCTGTGCCCAGGGGTAACACAGTTACAGTTCTTGGGCCTTTTTCCAAAGAGATGCTCAATGCACGTGTAAGCATCTCTCTCTCACACACACACACACACACACACACACACAATTTATAAGGCACTAATGACAATATATTCCTTTTTTTTTTAATGTTTTCTTTAGTTTATTCTGTAAAAATAAAGTTTTTACAAAGGTTCATACACATCAACAGTCAAAGAATTGCTGATGACTTGGCTAACATTTCATAAACCACCACAGAGATATATTAAACAAATAAAAGAAACATTGAAATTGTAAGTGCAGGCTGTAGGTTTTAATTTAATAAGCCATTGCCTATTTAGATGAAAATGAAATAAAGTGGGAATCGCATTGGAAATTTGAAATTATAATGAAGCCGATAGCTTCGAACACTGTTCCGCCCTCTGCCTTGTACTTTTAAAAATATACCCAGCAGGTTGTAACGTATGGAGTTCAGCGTCTTTCACAGCTGCGTGTAAATGGATCGCACAGCGTTCCGTTGGAGGGTGCTAACTTACTGAACCGGTTTCCTCTTCGCTGGACACTTAGGTTAGCTCCAGGTTATCACAAACACGGCTACAGCGAGTAACTGTGAACAACTGTTGATTTGTGGGAATGTGAGTAGAGCTGTAAGTTAAAGTCCCAGAGGTGGAATTGCTGGAACAAAGGGAGTGGGTGTGTGTGTGTGTGTCTGTGTGTTAAAAAAAAAAAAAAAAAGGAAAATTTACAAATGTACACAAAAGTAGAGAGAACAGCAGAATAACCCTAATCCGTTATCCTGAGTTTCCACGAAGATGAACACTGGGCCACTCTTGTTCTACTGGTCCCTTTTCTGCTGTCGTTGAAGTGTGTTAAAGCAAGTCCCCGATCTTTTGTATTTTAATTTTTACATACTTAAGTATGTATCTAAAAAACAAAAAGTAAGCATTTCCTTATATAACCACGATGACAGTATCCAACCTAATAAAAGTCACAGCTGTTCAGTATCATCGAGGGATGCGCTTTTTCATTGCCTTTTCCTGTTGAGATGTAATTCACATGCAGTAAAACTTGCCCTCTTAAAAATGTACAATTCACTGGTTTTTAGTGTATTCACAGGATTGTGGGACCATCACCACGATCTGATTCCAGAATATTGTTTCTACCCCAAGAAGAAACCGCACACCCATTTCAGCTCTCAGTCTCCGCTCCCCCAGCCGGCCTTCCGCACTACAAGCCCCTCCCTGGCAGCCACTAATCTACTTTCTGTCTCCATGGACTTGCCTATTCTGGGTATTTCATATAAATAGAATCCTACAATATGGGGTCCTTTTATGTCTGGCGTCTTTCACTCAGCATAATGTTCTCAAGGTTGCCTCCTGCTGTAGCGTGGATCAGCACTTCGTAACTTTTATGGCGGAATAAAATTCCGCTGTCTGGGTGGACCCCATTTTGTTTATCCATTCATCAGGTAATGAACATTTATGCTATTTCCACTTCTTGACTCTTACGAATGATTGCTGCTGTGGGCACTGAGGAGCGAGCCGTGGTGTGGGCGTGCATTTTTATTGCTCTCGTGTACGGACCTGGGAGTGGAGCCTCTGGGTCAGATGGGAACTGACTGAGGAGCTGCCCGGCTGTTCGCCACGGCGGCTGCGTCATTTTACGTTCCCGCCAGCAGTGCGCGAGGACTCCAATTTCTCTTTTTTATTACGACCACACTACGAAGCGTGAAGTAGTCCCTCATTATGGCTCTGATCTGCATATCCCTAATGGCCAGTGATGGTGAACATCATTTACTTGGGGACTGTGTATTTTAAATTCTGATCTATGTTTCCAAGTTGGGGGGCTAGGATCACTTCTTCTTTTTTTTTTTAAGATTTTATTTATTTATTTTTAGAGGGAAGGGAAGAAGAAGGAGAGGGAGAGAAATATCGATGTGCAGGAGAAACATTGATCAATCCAGCTGCTCGTCCCTCCCCGCCCCAACCCCGCACACCAACCAGGGACCTGGCCCGCAACCCAGGCATGTGCCCTGACCCGGCGTTGAACTGGAGACATTTCAGTTTGTGGGACAACACCCAACACACTGAGCCACACCAGTCAGGGCTTGTTCACTTATTCAGCAGTTATTTAGTGGATATTGTGTGCCAGGCTCTGTTCTAGGAGGGGCAATATGGCAAGAACAAGACAAAAATCTCTGCTCTCGGGGAGCTGATTGGCTGGCTGGTGGGGGAGACCCAGGATAGGACTGAGAGCCGAATGCTGTGGAGAAAAAGCAAGAGGAAACCTGGAGGAGAGGGCTGGTGGTCCACGTGGTCATTTTAACCAGTCCTCACTGCTAAGATGGCATTCGAGCAAAGACCTGAGGAAAGCGAGGGGCAAGCCCTGTCACTGTCTGTAGAGGGAGGTCCCTGGCAGAGAGACCAGCACGTGCAAAGGCCCTGAAGCAGAAAACTGAAGACGCTTGCCCCGTAAGTCACAGCTAATTAGGTGCAGGAGCTACAGTTTGAACCGGGCAACCCAGAGTCAGTCTGGTTGGTTTTTGTTGTTGTTGTTGCTGTTTTTAGTAATGAACCTTATTGACGTAATTTATTTATAATGTGATACATCCATTGTAAGAGTTCCCGTTGGGTGTATTTTGACCACCGCCTTAGTTCAAAGCACAAAACATTTCCATCTCCAAACAAGGGTCCTTGGAGCCCTCTTGCATTCAGCCGTCCCTACATCCTGGCCTCAGGCAATGTCGTCTGCTTTCTCTAACTGTAGGTTCCATCGGTCTTTTCTAGAGCTTGGCATAAATAGCATCGCACAGCCTGTACTGTGTTCTGCCACTCAGCATGACAATTTCGGGATTCGTCTGTGTCGCGTGTATCCGTGGTTCGTTTCTTGTCGCGGGTCTGCTCTTCCACGGTGTGGACACATCACAGCCTGCTCGTCCATTCCCCGGCTGGTGGGCCTTTGGGTTGTTTCCAGTGTCTGGCCGTTACACGTGAAGCTGCTGGCAGCATTCACGTACGAACCTTGGCGTGGACGCATGTTGTCGTTTCTCTTGGGGAAATTCTTGGAGTGGAACGCCTGGGTCCGACGAGGATGTGTTTAACATTATTAGAAACTTCCAAGCCGTTTTTCTAACGTTTTATGTTACCCCCAGAGATGTGCAGTTGTTCTAGTCGCCCCGCATCCTCCCCGCCACCTGCTATGGTCAACCTTTTGAATTTAAGACCTTTGAATGGTAGGTGTGTCTTGATGTCTCTTTCTGGTCTTCGTTTTAATTCCTCCGATGGCAGAAGAGGTTGAGCATCTCATTGGCTCATGGGCCATTTGTAAGTCTTCTTCTGTTCGTTTTTACGTTGGGTGGTTTGTCTTCTTATGACTGAGTTGTAGGATTCCTTCATGTGTTCTGGACCCATGACCTCTGTGAGATGTGTGTGCTGTGAACATTTTCTCCCCGTCTCTGACTGGCCAATTTGTAGTTAATTCTCATTATTCACAGAAGATAGGTTCTGGAAAGTCGATGAAGGCACCCCACTGGGGACTTCTCAGAGACCCTGCAGGCTTTCCCGAGTGTCAGGCGCGCTGTGGCGATTCCCCCGCCATCCTGCGTCCCCACGCGGGTATCTCCTAATGCCGCCCCGTCTCTTCTGCAAGCACCCCGACTTCCCTGCTCCCACTTTATTCCTCCAATGATGCTTTTCTTAAAAAGGCTTTATGAGATGTAACTCACGTACCACACAATTCATGTGTTCAAAGTGTGCGGTTCAGTGGCTCTTAGTATCTTCACAGGGTCCAACGACATCACCACAGTCCATTTTAGAACATTTTTGCCATCCCAGAAAGAAACCTCGTACTTCTTAGCCATCGCCCTCAAAGCTCACCTCTAGACCCCTACTTGCGGACAGCCTTGTCTTTCTGTCGCCTTGGATTCGCCTGTTCTGGGAATTTCGTATGAAAGGACTCCTCCACTGTGTGGTCCTTTGGATCTGGCTTCTTTCACTCAGCACCATGTGTTCGAGGTTCGTCCGTGTTGTGGCACGTGCCCGTGCTCGGTTCCTTTTTGTTGTCAAATAATATTCCATTAAGTGGATAGACCGTATTTTGTTTATTCATTCATTTGCTGCTTGGTGCTCTTGGGCTGTGATCTGACCCAGTAACAGAAGTGCCTTGGCTGCATTTCTCTTTCTAGAAATACCACCTGTCTCCGTGCACAACGGGTGGGGACTAGGGGTGACAGGACCCACCTGTGTACTAGCTGCTTCCCGTGATGGTCTGATTTTATCCTCACATCAACCCTCCAAGGGATCAGCTGCAACTGGCCCATCTCCCACATGAGGAAACTGAGGCTTTCAGCTGGGAAACCGTTGCCTCAGGGTCCCACAACTGAGCAGAAAGTTGGGGCCACTGACCCAGATGTCCCCAGGGGCCTGGACACGAATGCTGGGTATAGTGTGAGCACTTAGGCTTCTAGAGAGGAGGGTGCACCCAGGGCAGCCGAGAAGCCCCATCCCTGTTAAAAGGGGTCCGTTGCAGTTCGTTTCTTATTGTGAGTCAGATATTCCAGTTTTCCAAGAAAAGCCAGCCCTGACTGGCGTGGCTCAGTGGGCTGGGCGTTGTCCCACAAAGGGAAAGGTCCCTGGTTCGATTCCCGGTCAGGGCACGTGCCTGGCTTGACGCGGGTGCGTAGGGCAATCAGTCGATGTTTCTCTCCCTCTTTCTCCGTCCCTTCTCCTCTCTCTAAAAATAAATAAATAAGTAAAATCTCAAAAAAAAGGAAAAAAAAAAGAAAAGAAAAGCCAGAAATCCAGATTATTTTTTAAAAAACATTCCTCCCAGTTTCTAAAATCTGGCCCACAGAAGTAACTCTATTTAAACCAACCCAAATAAATCTGGGGTTTCTGGTTCGTTACCTCTGACTGTCAAAGCGACAGATTTGAATGTGTCCCTTGCTGTTCCACAGGGGCTCAGTCCGGGCCCTGGAGGGACACTCACTTCCTGGGACGCAGGGCACTGACCCAGCGTCCCCGGGGACCCCTCGCGGTGAGGTTGCCAAGGTCCCTGGCACCAGACAGGCTATGACAAGGGATTGGGGACCAGCCCCCCGCTGGGTTGGCCTTGGACAGACAGGCAAAGGAGAAGCCATGTTAGCTGGGCGATTGAGGCATAAATTTACATTGTTTCGGTGTCCTCGGGGTGGTTGTAACAGTTAACCTTGATTGAGCTGTGATGTTAGGCGCATGGACTCATTAGATCCTGAAACAGCCCTGCAAGCAGAAGTGATGTAGAGAATATTTAAACCCCCTCCGAACCCAGGTCCTCTGTGAAACACCTGCGCATGGTCCAGGCAGAACAGCGCTGGTCCGCGAGGTGCATATTCTGGTGTCAGCTTTTTTTAAAAAGATCTTATTTAGTTTTTAAAGAGAGGGGACGGGAGGGAGAAAGAGAGGGAGAGAAACATTGATGTGGGAGAGAATCCTCGATCAATTGCGTCTTACACCCCTCCAGCTGGGGACCTGGCCTGCAGCTGAGGCACGTGCCCTGACTGGGAATCGAACTGGGGCCTTTTGGTTCGCAGGCTGGCACATAATCCACTGAGCCACACCAGCCAGGGCTGATGTCTGTTTTATAGGCACAGACACTGAGGTACAGAGGGGATAGTAATTCACTCCAGGTCGCACAGCTAGGAGCAAATCCAGGCAGTGTAGCCCCAGAACCGGCTGAACTTTATATATTGAAAAATTTTCAAGTTTCTAGGAAAGTGGCAAAAATAATGTAGAAAACCCTCTATCCAGGTTCAACAACTTTTAACATTTTTAACATTTCCCTTTTTTTTTTTTTTGGTCTCTCTTTCTCTCTTTTTATGGACCAGCAGACCAAAAAGCTTTCTTATCTGGGAGTCTCAGTTTTCCTCATCTGGAAAATGGAATTTTCCAGTTACAGAAGATGGTCCGGTCACACCCGAATTCTACACAGTTTGTTTTTCCTGAACCATTTGAGAGTAGGAACTGTATACCGCTTGCTTTTTTGGCCTTTGACACTTTGATGTGCATGTTCGAAGAACAAAGATGATGAACTAACCCCAGGATAGCCATCAAACTCATGTCATCGAACATTCGCGTGATACTGTTATCTAGTGTATTCTGCGTATTCCGATTTCGTCAGTTCTAAAAAGGTTCTTTTTAGCCACCCCCCCCCCCCCCCCGCCCCAGATGGGACTGGGTTCGGGACCATGTGCTGCATTTAATTGTTGTTTGTTTGTTTGCCTCCTTCTGTCTGGAGTGTTTTCTCAGCCTTTCCTTGTGTTTCATGACCCTGGTTTTTTAGAAGGGTCCTTACCACTGGGTTTGAGTGCTGTCTCCTCCCCGTGAGGAACAGTCATGTATTCGGGTGACACGTCCCCGCTGGAGTTTTCAGACCCCTCGCCCTTGCCCCGAGGTTCTCCCTCTCAGAGGCCCGTGGCCTGGCAGGTGGTCATCTTCTCGTTCCCGTCCCGGCAGCTGGCGTGTCGTTTTGCGACAATCTGTTGCACTTATAATATGTGCATTTGGGGAGGCATGTGGTTTCAATAAAAAGTTAAAGAAAAACTGTCTCTTGCCACGAAAACCATAATACAAGTTTGATAGAAGGAACAAAAGAGGAAAAGGGCGGAGGATGAAATTAGAATATTCAGAGTTCCAGAGCTGCTGAGAACACGCGAGTGACTGGAAATTCTGGCACCAGGGGGGAGTGCAGCCTTAGTAGCATTTTGGCACAGGTCTTCCCAATAGATTGGCTTTTCCCCTCGTCCTCCGGGCACTCGGTGTCACACAGTTGAGACAAGACTTGAGAGCTGAAGACAAGAGGTCAAGCTCAGTCCAGGGGTGTTGGGGGGCTGGCCAGGCAGATGCATCGTGAGTGGGGAATGGCCGCTAAGGGCTTGTGCCCCCCCGGAGCTGGGGTGTCTGCCCCACTGGTGGAGACACCAGTGCTCCCCCACTGGCCCCGGGAAGGACTCGGAGCCTGGGTCCTTCGGGGTGAGCAGGGCTGGGCCTATCGCTAGAGCTCCAGAGCTCTGAACCCAAAGCCGAGGCTCTGCCCGGCACTTACCAAATGAGCTGCTTCGTGCTCAAAAAGTTTTCCCCATGGTTTTATTGTTTGGAACCTGAGCCTGGGGATTTGGGAAACAATAGTCGCTTTTGATAATAGTGCTGGGATCCTGTGAGCCCCGGGCCGTGGACTTCACACACACTAATTCGGCTAATCCTCCTGCCAGCGCCTCCGAGGTGGCCTGGTTTCTGTCAGGAGAAGCTGCGGTGCAGGCAGCAGTAACTTGCCTGAGGTCAGAGAGATGCCTGAACCCCGGCCCATCCTTCCGGGTGGGGGGGATGGGTGTCCTGGCCTCATGCAAAGAAGCAGTTTGCCTGTTTATTTAACCAGGGCCTACCCACCCGCTTCAAAAGCGTGGCACTTTGGTGGAACCAAAAACAGATGTCCCTTTTTCACGACCCTTTAATGCCATCTGCCAGAAAATTGTGGTCATGTACGTGCCCCAGTGTGCAGTGTCGTAAGTACGGGCAGCGCCCCCGGCCCCGGGGCTGTGCGGCGTGAGGTCTGCACAGCGGTCCGGGGTTGCTCAGTGTTTACTGTTTCCCAAGCGGCTACCTCAGAGACAGACAATAAACAAGATAAGTCAGTGACATATTTACTGTGTCAGATAATTGGTGAATGTGTCTAAGAAAAATAAAGCAGAAAAAAGGGGAACTGGGTGCAGGAGGTTGGGGCTACACTTTTGGAGGCGACTTTTGACTAGAGAACCGAAGGGGGTGAGGGGTTAGCCACGTGGGGGTTTAGGGAAGAGCGTTCTACTAAGGGGGCAGCCAGTGCAAAGGCCCTGAGGCAAGGGCCGTGCCTGGTGTGTTCGAAGACTGTCGAGGAGGCCCAGGTAGCCGGAGCCTGAGGGTGTGGGGAGGGGGGCAGAGAACAAAGGGTGGCAGATCTTGTGGGGGCAGAGAACAAAGGGTGGCAGATCTTGTGGGGCCTTGTGGGCCACAGTAAGGACGCGCAGCTTTTGCTGTGACTGCTGCTGTGACTGCGACCGGAACCTGGGTAGGGTTCTGAGCAGAGAGGGATATGGGCTGACTCAGGTTCTAACCAGATCCCTGCGAAGATTAGAGCGCAGTGGGGGCAGGGAGACCAGTGAGGAGGCTGCTGAAGAGATTCGGGCGTAATGGAGGCTCAGGAAGTATTTGTTAATTTTGAATGAATGAAAGGATGATTTCAGCGAAGGGAAGGAGCCCTTTTCTGAAGCAGAGGCACGGGGCGGGGGGACGGGCTGGGAAGTCCATCCCTCCAGCTCCTGCTGCTGCCCCCGCTCCTGGCTGCCAGAAGGAAGCAGGGTCTCAGCACGACCCCACCACGGGGCCACTGAGAGCCAGGCTTCCGGGCGCATGTGCTCTGTGCCCTGGAGCGAGCTCAGGGGAGGGGGTTGTTGCCTCAGTTTCCACTCTGTAAAACGGGGTTACGCAAGTGCCTCGGTGTGCTCAGTACATATTTGCTACTTTTTTATTTTTTAAATGAGTAAATACACACTTCTTTTCTTTTTATTATTATATTTTTAAATTATCACCCAAGGCTATGTTTGTTCATTGATTTTGGGCGGGGGGGGGGCATTGATCAGCTGCCTCGCATACACACCCCGACAGCCCACACATGCGCCCTGACTGGGGATCGAACCCGCAACCTTTTGGTGCACAGGACGATGCCCCAAACAGCTGAATCCCCCAGCTAGGGCATATTCGCTACTTTTTAAAATAATGGTGAAATAGAAGATTCACACAGAAAAGTAAAAAACATGTGTGCCCCATCCGGTAATTATAAAACAACATTCTCTTACATAGTCTTTTTTAAGCAGCTCTATTGAGATATAATTCACATACCATACAATCCATCCATTTAAAGCGTGCAGTGCTGTGGTTTTGTAGGACATCCGCAGATGTGTCACCATCAACATCGTCAATTTTTAGAACATTTAATCATCCCAAAAAGAAACCCTGTGCCCCTTAGCTGTCATGCGCCCCCCACCCCCAATTCCTTCCATCTGTCCCAGCCCTGGCAACCACTCATCTACTCTCTGTCTCTATAGATTGGTCTATTCTGGAGATCTCACATAAACAGAATCATATAGTATGTGGCCTCATGCGGCTGACTTCTTTCACTCAGCATAATGTTTTCAAGGCTCATCCTCGCACGCTAGCGCTTCATCCTTTTTTACAGCTGACGTTCCATTGCGTGGATCTACCCCGTGTTGTCCGTGCATTCATCAGTGGATGGGCACTGGGATTGTTTGCACCTTTGAGCTGATATGAATAGTGCTGCTGTGAACATTTGTGTGCAAGTTTTTATGTGGACAGGCATTTTGTTTTTTTAAAAATTATTTTAGAGAGGAAGGAGGGGCAAGAGATAGAGAGATACTGATTTGTTGTTCCACTTATTTATACATTCATTGGTTGTTTGTTGTACGTGCCCTGATGGGAGATTGAACCCGCAACCTTGGGGCATCAGGCCAATGCTCTAACCAACTGAGCTGCCTGGCCAGGGCTGGACGTACATTCTCATTTCTCGTGGGCATCACAGGGTTACTCTATGTTTAACTTTTGAGGAACTGCCAGACTGCTTCCCACACGGTTGCGCCATTGTACATTCTACAGCAGTCGGTGAGGGTGACAGTTATTCTTTTTCATTGTTTTCTTCCCCTTTTGATAACTTTTGGTTGAGTTACAACACACAAAAACACACACGCATCGTAAGCCTCCAGCTGCACGTTTTCACACATTGGACACTTCCCATCCAACCAACTCTCGGATGAGAGAACAGAACGTGACCACACTCCGGAAAGATGCCTTGTGCCCTTTCGAATCCCTCTAACTCTCCCCTGCCCCAGGGAACCACCATCCTGATCCTAACTCGTACGCGTGAAATCCAACAGCGGCGTTTCCTTTCACTGGACATCATGTTTTCGAGGTTCTTCCATGTGGCGTCAACGCGAACTTGGTTTGCTCCCTTTTCGTGGCTGTGTCGTATTCCATCGCGTGGCTGTGCCTCGGCGCATTCAAGCCGTCCCCCGCTGATGGGCATCTGGGTTGCGTCCTGTTCAGGGGTGCTGTGAACTTTCTAGAACATGTCCTTTGGTCCACATCTGCCCCGTCGTTCGTAAGGGCAGAATCAGGGAGAGTAGCCCCCGGCCCCGTGTGGTACCAGACCGAAACTGACGGGGGTGCGCCCCACATCGCATGTTCTAGAATCCTTCCCGGATGAGGATCGAAAGCCATTATCTCAGCCCCTGCCGCCGGTTTTGGCTCTTCAGCCCTTGCCTGTGGTCTTGAGAAATGTCCTCTTGCCCGGCGCCCGCGAACCAGATGTCCATTTAGCCCGCGCAGACACGGAGGTGGCTGCCCGGGGCGTCCTGTCCCCTGTGTGGGGGTGCCCTGTTGGGCTTGATGCGGCTCACGGCGGCGGTATCACCCCCTAGGGGGCGTTCTTCACCTTTGCCCAGAGTTGTGGTGGTCTCGCATTTGGGGCGGCTCCCGGCGTTGAGTGGGCAAGGGCGGCTGGTGTAGACTGACTGGGTTAATCGCCTCTCGGGCTGGTGTGCGGGGTGGGGGAGGGAGCGTAAGTCCTGCAGCGATGCACCAGCTTCTCGCTGTCCGTCCTCCTCTCGCCGTCCCTCTGTCTGCACTGCTCTTTCCCACGTGGCCTCTGCCTCATCAGCACTTTTGCTCAGTTCTCCCCTCTCTGGCCAGCTTTCTGCACTCAGGCCCAATTTCAGCCCCCACCCCCGTGACCTTTCACCTCCTCTCTCCCCTCCCACCACCAAGTTTCCTCTGGGTCTCAGGGCCTCCCTCGCATCCAGCGCCTGGCCTCGCTGCCCCATCGGGAGCCCAGCCGCCATGAGTCTGGTCAGCCTGTGGATGTGCCCCCGCCCTCCCCCAGCGCGTAGTGCCCTCCCGCCCCCAACCCCAGTAGGCCTTGGGTCAGGAGCCTACACTCTTCGACAAGTCAGCTGTGGTCACTGAGAGCATCCCCCTCAGTCATTCAGTCAGTGTTTACACAAAGCGCACAAAGCAGACAGAAACCTGGTGGAGACAGCAGATAAGATAAATCAAGTTTACAGCCTGTCAGATAGTCATCAGTCCTTTGAAGAAAAGTAAAACAAGGGGAGGAGGTGGAAGTGCTGGTGGGGGTTAGGGACTGCAATTGTAGACAAACCTGTTTGAGCCTCACTGGCCTGCTGGCAGTGGAGAATAGGAGGTAAAGGCAAAGCACACAGACAGAGGGAGCAGAGGGAGCGGCCGTGCAAAGGTCCTGAGGCAGGCGTGTGCCTGGTACGTGGGAGGAATACTGAGGAGGCCGGAGGGGGTGGACTAGAGGGAGAGGGTGAGAGATGAGGACAAAGCAGGAATGGGGACAGATGGCGTGGAGCCTGGTGAGCTGCGCTGAGAGTTTGGGCTTTTACTCTGAGTGAGGCGCCAGCCCAAGGTCTCTCAGTGTGCAGGCCAGAGCTGCATCTTCTGTGCTTTAAAAAAATATACTTTTATCCTCACACAAGGCCATGCTTAGAGAGGGGAAGGGAGGGGAAAAGAGAGGGAGAGAAACATGATATGAGAGAGAAACATGGATCAGTTCCCTCTCGGACACGCCCCAGCCAGGGACTGAACCCACAACCGAGGCATGTGCCCTGACTGGGATTCGAACCCATGACCTTTTGGTTTATGGCATGACACCTGACCAACTGAGCCGCACTAGCCAGGGCTCCAACACTTTTTTTTTTTTTTTAAGGTTCATTGAAGACCGTTGAGGTTGTTTAAATATACATAAATTTGTAACTTTCAAATAATTTCAGATTTATCGAAAAATTGCAAAAATAGCACAGAGCTCTTATATACCACGCACTCGATTTTCCCCAGTGTTAACATTTTACATCACTGTGGCCCCTTGACCACAGCCGAGAAACCGACAGCGCGCATTTACTATCAGCCGCCTCCAGAATTTGACCTGAGTTCCTTTGTTCTCCCCTATTGGCCTTTTCCTCCTCCAGGACCCCCTCCAGAGCCCCATCTTACAGCCAAGTCAGCTCATCTGTGGCGATTTCCAGACCTCCCTTACCTTTGATGCCCTTGACAGTTTTGAGCGGTCCTGGTCCGGTGTTTCGGAGACCGTGCCTCACTTGGGATTTAGCTGTTGTTTTTCTCATGACTACACAGGGGATAGAGGTTTCGGCAGGAAGACCACAGGGGTCAAGTGCCCTTCTTGAATCAAAAGCACCTACTCCTACCGTGACCCGTGTGGCTCAGTGGGCTGCGCGTCGTCACACAAAGCGAAAGGTCATCAGTTCAATTCCCGCTCAGGGCACGTGCCCGGGTTGCATGATTGGTCCCTGGTTGGGGCACGTATGAGAGGCAACCACACATCGATGTTTCTCTCCCCCTCTTCCTCCCTCCCCTCCCCCTCTCTAAAAATAAGTTAATAAAATATTTTTTTTAAAAAGTACGTATCCTCAACATGACTAACTACTGTTGGCGGTTAACCTTGACCACCTGGCTGAGGACACAACACTTTTGGTAGCAAAAATGTTTAGCCTGTGCCCTGCTATCATGTGTCATGTGTAGTGTGTGTGTGTGTGTGTGTGTGTGTGTGTGTGTTTCCATGTAGCGACTCGTTTCACTCTCACAGCCCTGGGAGGTGGGCACTATTTTTAATCCCATTTTACAGAGAAGGAAACTGAGGCACAGGGACGTTGAAGTGAGTGCCCAAGGTCACACCTCAATTTAAGTGTCAGAGGTGGGATTTGAATACAGGGGCTCTGGTTCCAAAGTCCAGGCTCCTCGTTGTCACCTGTTTATTATAAACTGCATACGTATACAAGAAGATGTTTTTGTTTCCTTATACATTATAAAACGTGTATCCAAATGTAAATTTCATTAAAACAGGCGAGGAAGAGTTTAAAGTAACATTCTCTTGATCAGAGGTCATCACAGATGATAAAAACTAAAATCTGTATTTCGAATAATTTCTTTTTCTTTTTTTATCTTTATTATATTTTTTCCCATTCCCATTTATTTTCCTTCTACTCCCTTGCCCCTAGCGTTGAATAATTACTTGATGATTAAAAGTTTCAGCCAACTTTTTTGCCAGTCGTGGTGAAAATTTCACTGATTGTGCTTTGTAAAGTGGTTTAGAAAGAACCTGTAATGGGAGTAAAACCATTTATTTTCTGCTTACATTAACTTTATTGTTTTGAGGCAAAATTCATATTACCAAAAATGCACGTGACATACAAATAGCCATTTTCAAGGCGTGCAGTTCAGTGGCTTCTAGTACATTCACAGTGCTCTGTGTGGTTTTCTCTCTGCCTAGACATCTAGACCATTTTCATTGCCCAAAAGGCGACTCCGCACCCTTACACAGTCACTCCACAGCTCTCCTCCCTGCAGCCTCGGCACCTCTAACCTGCTTCCTCTCTTTATAAATTTACCTTTTCTGGACATTCCCTGTGGATGGAATCCTATGATATGTGACCCTCTGTGTCTGTACAATTATTACCTTTAATCGTTTGGTTTCTTTGAAAGCACTTTTTATGCCCTGTTTCTTTTGTAAGGATTAAGTTAAAAGTTGGTAATATAATCTGTGCAAGTCCACTTACTTGCATATGAAAATACGGGACTTGATCATTAGGCAGAGGGACACCACGGTCCCTGATCTTGTGCCTTTCGAAGACAGCTCGCTTCCTTGACCATCAGTCACCTTCTGCAGCTTCGGTGCACATATTGGTTACCTGTCCAGCTGAATCTGTTCTATTTCTCAAACTGGAATAAATACAAATTGATCTTCTACTCATGGAATAGAATAGAGAGAGCCCAGGACAGGAACCAGGCACATATGGACATCTGGTATGGGGCCAAAGTGGCCACTGGCCAGTATGTTTCGTGGTGGGGAGGTCATTCCTATGAAAAGAGATGGAAGTGGATTCCCTACCTCACACCATATACCCAAGATGGTTTAAAGATTCAAAGTCAAATATAAACTTGGAAACGCTGTTTGTTTAGACTTTGGGCTGAGGACACATTCTGAAACACGACACAAAAAACATTGCTATGAGAGGAAGACTTGGAGGTCTGGCACATTTCTGGCATGATGGCCCCCTGCAGCTAGTTCTCTTTCTCTGAGCAGCCCCTCCCTGTGCCCTGACCTGGGCTGGGGGGAGTCATGTCCTCTTTCCTAAGGTAATCGGCGGCTTTGGGACCATTAGAGTGCCGTAGTGAGAAATAGCTTTCCCTGAGGAAGGTGCCAGATCAAACAACAGAACTTACATAAAGGGGCACCCACCGTTTACGTCTTGCCTGGCTGCAGCGGTTCGGCCCTCCCAGGCATCTCAAATCCCAGAGGGCCTGTGACTCTGCTCTTCCCCTCACACCCCTGGCCAGTAGATCTGCAGACGCTGTTGCTCTGCCAGTTGTATCTGGAGTCCAGCCACTTTTCACCTCTTCCCTTGTCACCCTTCCCACCTCTCCGGGCTCCTTGTGCCCCTTCTTGCCTCCTGCAGTGTATTCTCCACTCAGCATCCGGAGGGATCCTGTGAAAACCCAAGTCAGACCAGTCGCAGCTCTGCCCAGAGCCCTCCTCCCCTGGCCCTGGGCTGAGAATGAAGCTCAAGTCTTTGCCATGGCCCCCCCAGGCCTCACTGTCTGCCCGACCTTGCCTCCTCCACCCCTCTTTACCTCCTTGCTGTGGTTCAAGCACTCCCATCATGCTTCTGCCCCAGGTCCGTTGCAGGTGCCGTTCCTTCCGTTGGGATGCCCTCCCCAATGTGTTCATATCGCTCCCTTTCGTCCCTCCTGCGTATCTGCTCAAACTCACCTTCTGCGTGAGGCAGTCCTCATCACTCTAGCTAAAAGCGCTCCCTAGTCCTCCCTGCCCCTCCCCGTTCGACCCGTCTCTGTCATCCTTGCCATCATCTGCTCTGCAGTATGTTGTATGTCAAGGTCTGACTCCTACCAGTAGAGCATGACATCCTGGAGAGCAGGGATGTCTGTCGCCCTCTCGCCTGTCTCCCCAGCACCTCCAGGTAGCATCTGGCTTTCATTGTGGGGCAGTGGGAGGTCCGTGAAGAGTCCTGTGAAGGCGAACGGCAAGACCTGTAATAAAATGGATCGCTTTGGCTGCCTAGCAGAACTAGTTTTGAAGGGACTGGAGAGGAAGCAGGAGACCAGTTAGCAACTCCCCCGCAGCCCTCCACCAGTGAGCACAGAGAGGGCTGGCGGACAGTGCTGCTGCAAGACGTAGAGAAAGTGGGGGATATTAGGACACGGGCGGGGGCGCCTTGTCTTTGAGCCACCCAGAGTTAGCTAGTTCCAGGATGTGGCCCTGTTCTGTGAGATCACAGAGCTCCAGCTGACTTGGGGCCTGGCCGGGACGGGAATGTTGAGCCACCAGACACCACCCGCATCTCCAGGCAAACTGGGCGGTTATTAGACTCGTGCGGAATTCGGGAAGAAAAGTGTTTATACCCCAGTGTGGTAGAAGGAAGCAAGGTTGTCTCGAGTCCTGCAGGTGCTCAGCTTTCCAGAGTTCTCAGGGACATCACAGAGGAGGCAGCGGGATGTTTTGGGAAGCAGTCCAGGTGTCAGTGTCCAGGAAACCCGGGTTCAAATCTCAGCACTTCCTTTTACCCCTGAGGAGCCTTTTAGTTTGTCTGCGTTTGGCTGCAAGTAACAGTTTGCCCGACTAGTGATGACTTAAATAATACTCCTGTGTTTTTTTCCAACAGAGTTTTATAAAGTTAATTTTTGGCATGGTTAGTACATTCACACAGCTAAAAAGTCAAAAATTATTTTGAAAAATATGCAGCAAAATGTTTCCCTCCCGTCTTTGTTCCAATCTGCAAGATCCCCCCAGTCCTAGTAATCAGTGTTTTTAGTTCCTTATAGATTCTTCTCAGCATTCTCTAGGCATATAAAGGCACTTAGAATATATTTTCTTATACCTCTTTCGTACTCTTTTTAAGCAGATGGTAACGTTTTATACACACTGTTCTTCATTTCTTTTTCATGAAGTAAATAGTCTTGGAGAGCTTTCATTATCAGTCTATAGAGAACATCCTCATTTGTTTAAAAAAACAACAACAACCCAGTATCTGTGTTGACATAGACAGTCATTGTACTACTTAACAACGGGGATGTGTTCCGAGAAATGTGTCGTTAGGCAATTTTATCGTTGTGTAAACATCACCGAGTGTACAGTAAGTCCTCACTTAACATCTTCAGTAGGCTCTGGGACTTTCAGCGTAACAGCGTATAACGAAACCAGCTTTACCACAGGCTAATTGATATGAACAGAGTTCAGTTCCTATGGCGTCTCATCCGTGTAATAACTGAACAGTGTGATTCGGGGACCTGTTGCACTGACATCAACCTGAATGGCACAGCGCCCCCCCGCTGCTGTCATTGTCCCTGTTAACCTATAGTTCATCTTGTGGTACCACATTGCCTCGGTTCAGCGTTCCTGTTGTAATGACCCCACTGTATGTATGTACCACACCCACGGATGGGCACTGGGGTTATTTCAACCTTTTGGCTGTTACGAACGTGTGACTGTGCACATTTGTGTACAGATTTTTGTGGGAATGAATGTGTTTGTTTCTTGTGGGTGTATATGTAGGAGTGAAATGGCTGGGTCACGTGCTAACTCTGTTGCTAACTCTTCGAGGAGCTGCCCAGACTTTGCCACAGCAGCCGCACCATTTTACAGTCCCACCAAGAGTGTACGAGGGTCCTGGTTTCCCCGCATCCTCGTCAGCACTTGTCGGCGTGTGTGGTACCTCATTGAGGTTTTGATGCATTTCCCTGATGGCTGACAATGTTGAGCATCTCTTCACATGCTCGTTGGCTGTTTGTGTGCCGCATTCTTTTTCACGGCTGCATAATATTCCCCTGGTTGCCGGGCTGTCATTTATTTAACCTGTTTTCTGCTGGTGGCCAGTGGGTCATTTCCAGTACCTTGCCGTTAAACACATCAGCATAAAGCCCTCTGCGTGTATGATTCTGGGTGTGTCAGGTTGTACCTGTCAGATGCATTCCTATAAGTGAAACCACCGAGGAAAGGTCAAATGCATCCCCACCTTGATAGACAGAACCCTAGACCGTCGATTCTTATCATTGGCATGGGCCACGTTTGTGAATTCACCTACCTGCTAAAAGTTCTTTGTAATCCCCAAATAGCTGTGCTGTCCTGGTCACTTACAGCAGGGGGGCCCTGCGTGCCTGTGCCCAGCCAGGCCGGGCAGTGCTGGCCTTCTTGTTCCAGCTCTCACGCTGGAGAACAAGGATCATTGTCTTGGTTTATTTAGTGCCGTGTTTTTCACATTTTTATGGGGTGGTGTGTTTTGGGTGTTTTTTTTTTTTGTTTTGTTTTGCTTTTTGGTAGTGAAATAGCTGTTTAAAATGCCTCTCAAGGACAATGCTGAAGTGCTGGCTCGTCTTCCTTAGCTCGAGAAGGCTCCGATGTGCCTCACTGAGAAAGTATGCGTGTTCGAGAAGCTTCTTCAGGTGTGAGTCATAGCGCTGTTGGCTGTGAGCTCAGTGAGAACGAATCAGCAATATATATTAGATAAGATGTCTTTAAACAGAAACACACATAAAACACGGTGATGTATTGATTGGTTAATGGAAATGTGGTGACCAGAGGCTCCCAGGAACCTGTGTTTCCCTCAGGATCAATACAGTTCACTGGTCCCTAATTCAGGGTTCGTGGAAGTTTACAGAGCATAACTGCTGCGCATAACAAGAATTGATGAGGTAGGCCTTTTTTCCCCCTTGCACACTCCCTGTACTTTACTGAGATATTGTAGAATTATGTGCAATAAGATGCACGGATCTTAAGGGCGCAGCGTGATGAATGTGGACACACATTGCCTCTGTAACAGTCACCCACATCTAGATGCAGAACATTTCCATCAGCCCTGACTGCCGCAGCTCAGTGGTTTGGGCGTTGTCCTACAAACCGGAAGGTCACCGGTTCGATTCCCCATCAGGGCACATGCCTGGGTTGTGGGGCCAGGCCCCTGATTGGGGGTGTGCGGGAGGCGGCTGATGAATGTTTCTCTCGCACATCGATGTTTCTCTACCTCTCTTTCTCTCGCCCTTCCCCCTCTTTAAAAAAATAAATAAAATCTTTTAAAAAATAAAAAGAACATTTTCCACCATCGCAGAAGACTCCTTTGTGGACCTTCCTAGCACCAGTTCCCTGGTCCTCCCGTCCTCCCACCCCCTTAGGCAAGGATAGCTCTGATTTCCAGTCAGCTTCACTAGACCTTTACTTAAAGGGGACCACACAGTGGGTAGCTTTTTATGTCTGGTTTCCTTTGCTCAGCCTGGTTCATTTGAGTCGCCATGCCTGTAACATGTATCAGTAGTGTATTCCCCTTTAGTGTTAAGCTGTGTTCTGTTGTGTGACCATAACATAGTTCGTTTATCCATTTACCTGTTGAGGGACATCTGTGCGGTTTCCAGTTTGGGGCCGTTGTGAACAAGGCTGCCATGGAAATGTTTGTACAAAAGTGTTTGTGGACATACTTTTCACTTTGGTTAAGTAAATAGCTTGGAGTGGAATCGCTGGGTCATAGAGTCAGGTGTATGTTTAACCTCTGCTAATCCGGGCTATAAGTCTCTTCTGGAGCGAGACTTCCAGCAGAAGGCCACTCCAGAGATGGCCGGCAGCTCAGTGTTGCTGGACCGCATCGTCTGTCTCTTACGGCCTCGACCTACACCTCAGGGGTACGAAATGACTGCGTAGCACTGACCATTGTCGTCAGGCTCCACCTCAGTCTTTCAAGCAGAAAGAGGGAGCAGGGACAAATAATCTTCCTGAATTAAGGCTCTGTGTTTTTGTCCAAACGTAAAAGTCATTCCCATGTCCACACTTGGCTGCAAAGGAGGCCGAGGAAGACGTTTCTGGCAAAGGAGCAAAGGCCTACACTCGTGATTCATCCTCTTGGGAGGGTGTGTTGACGAATGAAGCAAATCCAAGTTCTGTTTATTAGGACGTCAGTCTGGGAATGGCTTTTGGACCCTCCCGAGCCTTGGAGAGGACGCTCTGGGGCCACTTTGTCGGGGGCCTGGACACTGGCCAGGACCTGGTGGCTCGTGTTCGATACGAGAGCAAGAGCCCCAGAAAGAAGAGTAAAAGAGATGGAAGCTTCTAGAGTAGCAGTTCTCCAGGCGTGGTTGCTGGACCAGCAACTTCAGCTCCACCTGGGAACTTGTTAGAAGTGCACATTTTCTGGCCTCACCCCACACCTGCTGATTCTGAGACCTGGTCTTTTTTTTTTTTAACTTTTTAAAAGATTTATTTATTTAGAGAGAGAGAGAGAGAGAGAGAGAGAAAGGGAGGGAGAAAGAGAGGGAGAAAAACATCGATCAACTGCCTCTCACATGTGTCCTGACCAGTGACCGAACCCACAACTCAGGCATGTATCCTGACTGGGAATTGAACCGGCAACCTTTCGCTTTGTGGGACCATGCCCAGCTAACTAACCCACACCGGTCAATCTTTATTTTAAAAGCTGCCCAGGCCCTGGCCAGTGTGGCCCAGTGGATCGAGTGCTGGTCTGCAAATCAAAAGGTCACTGGTTCGATTCCCAGTCAGGGCACATGCCTGGGTTGCGGCCTGGGTCCCTGGTTGGGGGCCTGTGAGAGGCAACCACACACTGATGTTTCTCTCCCTCTCTTTTTCCCTCCCTTCCCCTCTCTAAAAATAAATACTTTTTTTAAAATTATTTTTTTTAAGCCTTCAGGGTCATTCTGGCTCAAGTTTAGGAGCAAGCGGTCTAAGGCACCCGTGGGATGTTACTGGGGCTTTTGTTTCCCCGTTACCCCATTTCCCCCCATCTTGAAGCTTTCTCTGCTGCCTGAAGGTCCTTTGTCCAGTCAAAGGACCCCCTCTTTCTGTTCCCCTCCCCCTCACCTGTTTTCAGTCTTTCTCAGAGTTTTCCTGGCTTTTATAAACCAGTATTAAGAAAAAAGAATCTAACACCTTTTGAGGTACCTGATTTTCTTGGCGACCTGCAGCTTTGTAGCTGCATTTAGGCTACCCGTGGACGGCAAAAAGGGGAAAGAAAGAACACGTGATTCATTGCCAGTACGTAACTACCTGTACAAACTGGGCTTTTAGGAACCGTCCCTGTTTTACGGGCCACGCTTTCCCATTGTTAAACTCACCCAGCGATTCTAGAACTCTAAAGGTCGCTCAGAAGAAAGACGGCGTAGGTTTTAATTGCTCTTCAAATTGCTCTTTGTCTTCCTTCCCCTGAAGGGCTGGGCGCAGGCCAGGAATCAGCATTTCTTCCCTGTTTTCCTTTTCGGGCTTTGAAATAGACCCAGCACGCTTAGCCACCCCCTATCTGGGTGCCGCTAGCTCTTCCCGGGCCTTTGTACGGAGTTGCACGAGGTGCCGCCTCAGGAAGGGCATGGCCCAGGGGGCCTCCCCTGTGTGAACTGGGAGAGAGGGGCCCTTTCTTCAGGTGGATGTTGCCCTTATCTGGGTCTCCCTGGTGCCAGCAGAGCCTCAGCTGGATGTGTCCCCGTGTCTGGATTCCTTTGTGCCGTGAAGAGCCCGGACAACTGTGCACAACGCTTGCTGTATATGTTACACACCTGTTACACACCCCGTACACATGACATGTGTCTGTCTCATGAACCTACGTCCTGCGTTAGTTTCTCGTGGCTGCCTTAACAAGTACGGCTAGCATCGCGGCTTAAAATAATAAAGTGTGTTCTCTCGCAGCCCGGAGGCGGGAGTCCAGGATCGAGGCGCGGGTAGGACTGGCAGTGCCGGCAGGGCCGATGGAGCTGGGGAGGACTCCTCCGTGGCCTTTTGCAGCCTTGGGTGGCTCCAATGGTCCTTGGCTTGCGGCTGCCTCCTTCTAATCGCTCTGCCCCGGTCTTCACGTGCTTTGTCCTCTGCGTCTTCTCTTCTGTCAAAAGGTCACTGAAGGTAGGGCTCACCCAGATAATTTAGGGTGCTCTCATTTTGAGATCCTTAATTACATCTGCAAAGGCTTCCCCCCCGCCCCCCCCCAAATAAGGAAGGCTACATCCAGATTCTGGGTCATGGACATATCTCTGTGGGAGGCCACCATTCAAGGTAACTGCAGATGCCGTAGAAATAAACACATCACAGTAGCGTCACTTGCAGGCATTGCGGTACGTCGAGCCCAGCCCACAGCGTCTCGCCCGATGTGCCCGTCTGACCGAGCCGTGTGGGAAATGAACCGACTTCTCTATGGCGTTTTGGGGCGGTGTGAGGGGAAGAGGGCCCCAGTGGGTTATCGGAGGACAGTGGGGACCTGTAAGGACACTGCAGAAAGTCACTGGTTGGGGTTTGGTTGGGGAGCTAGCCAGGCTGGTCCCACCGTGTAGTTCCCATGAACCTGGGAGCCTGTTGGTCTGGGTTCAAATCCTGGCTCTGCCAGCCTACTAACTGGTGCCTTTGGGCCCTTTTCTCTGCCTCAGTTTTCTCCTCTGTGAAATGGGTATGAGAGGAACGGCACTGGCCACACAGGACTGTCGTGAGAATGAAATGGAATAGGAAGAAGCACCTAGCACAGCACCTGGTGTAGCGTACTTGGCAAACCTTAGCTATGACGATGAAGACGATGGACCAAGAAGTGGTGGCAGTTGAGGGCGTAGGGCCCAGACCGTGACCACCTCAAATGCCTGGCCTTCCCAACTCCAGCCATCTGGCGGGGGGCGTCTAAGCAGGGCTTGGCCCTGTGCTTGAGCAGGTCAGCTGGTGACCAGTGAGGAAGGGTGTTTCACGGAGGAACAGAGGCCACAGGGAGCCTGGTGGGCTTTGTGCGGCCTTTTGTGCGAGGTGTGACTGATGCTCTTACTGGCGGACTTGAGCTCCTGGAAGGTATGGCGGTGCTTGCCGGCCCGAGCCTCGGCATCTCAGCAGGGGCAGGGGCACAGGAGGTGCTGAGTGACCCTCGCGAACCAGTGGGTGAATTTAAAATGCAAATGATTTTTTTTTAAAGATTTTATTTATTTTAAGAGAGAAGGGAAGGGAAGGAGAAAGAGAGGGAGAGAAACATCAGTGTGTGGTTGCCTCTCTCCCCCCACTGGGGACCTGGGCCGCAACCCAGGCCTGTGCCCTGACTGGGAATTGAACCGGCGACCCTTTGGTTCGCAGACTGGCACTCAATCCAGTGAACCGCACCAGCCAGGGCTTAAATTCATGTGAGCTTTAAATGTTGCCTCTGCTGCATGCAAGTGTCACTCAGCGCGGCCTCTAAATGTGGCGGTTGTGATGAGACAGCTGCCGGTACAGCCCTCTAGAGACCAAGGGCCCGCCCTGACCTCACACCCAAGTATTACATTCCACCTCCCTAATCTCTCCGCTCTGTGTCCTCCTCTCGGGAACCACTCTACCTGCCCAAACCTAGGCGCCTCGCCCTCTCTATCCTCACCTGTCTGCCCACCCAGCCTGTGTTAACGCTAGGCTTGCTCCACCCTGCCGCACCCACTGATCAAGTGCTCAAGCACTTCCTGACCCACTGGTACATAAATGTTGCTTTAAGCCCCCAGCATCCAGCCTGCCTGCTCAGGACCACCTGAGACCCGCCGGGACCCAGCAACTACAGGGCACTGCCCGGCAGAGCAGGGAGGCTGAGGACCTCCATCTGCGCCATGTCAGGCCCTTGGTCTCCAGGAGGCCGGATGCGCTGCTGCCGCATCGCAACCCCCCAGCGTTGAGGCCGTTCTGCTAGTTATTGCTGTTCAACAAATTACCGCGAATGTTGCAGATTAAAGCAGCAATTCTGTTGTGCTCGTGGGTGTAATGGGTCAGGAATATCACGTGGAATCCGACACAGCGGGTCTCTGCTCCTGACGTCTGGGGCCTGAGCCGGGAAGACTCAGAGGCGGGGGCGGAAGGCTTGTCCACGCACGTGCTCGGCACCGGGCTGGGCGGCTTAGGGTAGGAACGCCAGCCAGAGTGCCCGACGGTGGTCTGTTTGGGTGTCTAGCTCTGGCGCCTCCCTCGCATGGTGGCCTCAGAGCAGTCAGACGGCTTTCTCATGGCGCTCAGGTTCAGCGTCCCAGCGCACAAGGCAGAAACCAAATTGCCTTTTGCGACCCAGCCTTCGAAGCCACACCATGGCAGTTCTGTCACACCATCCCAGTTGAAGTAGCCACACACTTCCCTCCATTCAGGGGGAGTGGCGAGATCGCATTGGGGAAGTTCCGGTGGGTTGGAGACAGTGTCTCGTGGCCACCTTTGGAATACGCCCCAGTGGCTGAAAACAAAACCGTGATCCCGATGGTTGGAATTTTGGACTGGGCACTGCTGGGCACTTCTGGTCTTACCTGGATGTCTGTGGTCAGCTGTAGGTCAGCGAGGCAGCTCTGCCTGAGGTGCCGGGCTGGCTGTGAGTTGTGGTGATGGAGGTGGCGGGCATGTGTCTCTTGTCCTCCAACAGGCTAGCCCGGGCTTCTTCACATGGCAGTGGGCAGAGAGGGAAAGTGTGCCATCTGTCTTCAGGCACAGCCTCAGAAGTGCACGCCATCACTTCTGCCACGTTGCTGACCAAGGCAATTCAAAAGGTCAGCCCAAGTTCAACGGTTGGGTAATAGGCCTCCCTCTTGACTGGAGGGGCTGCAGAGCGTGGGTCACGGGAAGATAAGAGTTTCTGGCCACTTTGGCATTCGCCACGGTAGCCTGTTTTGCAGATTCCCTCACCAGCAGCCCTCTCCTATTTCTCCAGGCCTTTCTTCCCCGTGGAGTCACAGAGCCTAGTCCTTGCCCCATGGAAAGCCATGAGAGTCCTTGTGATGAGTTGCACAGTTATCAGAGGTGCAAGCACATTTATGTCAGGGTGTATCTGTTAGGAAACGAAAACCTAACAGGGGCTTAAACTGTCAGGATTAAGGAGTCTGGAGGCAGGCAGCCTGTGAGGAGTTGTTAAGAAGCCAGTCTTCTCTCAACAGTTGTCCTTTGCAGAGGACCTTATCAGCCTCAATTTTGTTGTCTTGTGGTTGCAAAATGGCTGCCACAGCCCCAGTTGTCTCAACTGTATTCAAAGCTGGAAGCATGGAGCCAAAAAGACTTTTTCTCTTGAGAGAAGTTCTGTCTTTACATTCTGGAAGAGAAACTTTCCCAATACCTGCCACCGTCTTCCCCGAAAGCCTCATTGAGCTGAACCTAACTCTGTACACACTGGCTTTTACTATTTGTAGAAAAGTGTGGCAAATCTAGCTGCAAGGAAGCCTGGGAAAGTGAGTGACTGATAAAGGGAACAGGCATGCCGCTGGCTTAGTCCAATTATTTTAAAGCTATTTTGACCACAGTGGGAAATAGGTACTCACACAAACAAACATAATTGAAACCAGTGTTACAAACAGATACTTAACGCTTAACATGTGTGGCGCCTTTGAATATTTTCTGTTCTATCCCATTCTATTTTACACTCTATACCATTTAATTTGAAAAAAGAAAAGCCTGGTCACAACCTGCTAATTTGGTTCCACAACCCCAAAAGGCATGCCCCATTGTTTGAAAAAGACTGACTGAGAACAGCCTCTGTTTACATCTTGGAATTGGCGAGTGTTGCCCTGAGCACACCCTGGGCTCCTGGGAGGAGGACGAGGAGGGCTGGGGAGCCGGCGTTTGGAAAAGCAGCAGCCAGACTTTGCCACTTACCTTCTTGTCCTGCCAGTTCCCATCGGGCAATGATGGGGTGCTGTCAACTTTCATTTTTATGACTTGCAAATAACCCGAGGGTTACTGAGGTTCGCATTGGGAAATTAAAATTCGCCTGTGTGAATTCCTCTCCTGCTAAGCTGTCTGGCTTCCGCACAGCTCCCGATGACAACGCAAAACTCCGATCGCATTACAAGCGCCGGAGGAATTCACACGAGCTTCTGGAAGGACACTTTGTCATTGTTGCGTCACGGCTGTTCTCCTGAGCTGCTTGTGGTTTCCAGGCCCGGCTTCTCCTGCTTTTTATAGCAGGTGGTGAGGGATGAGGTTCTTCAGAATCACAGGGCCTGAGTTCGAATTCTGCCCCACGGTGTGGTTTGAGGCAGGTGTCCTGACCCCTCTGTTTCCTGAGCTGTGAAATGTCAGTCAGCATTCCTCCCGCGCTTTGGGGTCTGGGAGGGATCAGTGGCTATGGCGTTAGCACCAGGCCTGAGACCGAGGAAGCGCTGGGGCCAAGCAGGCTTTGCAAGGTGCATCCATCAGTTTTAGCTGCGTGACGTGCAGCACCAAGCGAGCCACAGATCTCAGGGGCGCTACGGTAGTAAAACCTTGTTCTCACCTGCGCGTGTGCCCTCTGGAGGCGGCCTGCGGCTCTGTCCGCGTGTCCACTCCATTCTGGGTCTCCAGCGGGGAACCAGGCGATGGCTCTCAAAGCTCCTGCTCCCATGGGAACGATTTGGGGTTGGCAACTTTGCGCACTAATCGCGTCTCCCCGGAGTCACTTTTTCAGAAGCGTTTCAGTAGGTGTGCTTCGCGGCGAGGGGCTTCTAATGCCATGCCTGGCCGAGAACCACTGGCCGTGCTCCCCAAGGTCGAGGATGGCATCGCTGCGGGACACGTGGTGAGCGCTTCCTAAATGCCTTTTGCCCCAGGCCGCACCTTGAATGAACGAATGGGTTTGTTATCCCTCTGCAGATTCATTTCACAAATATTTACTGAGCCTCCCGCTGAGTGTCATGCCCTCTGCAGGTGCAGGGAACTCAACAGGCAAAAATGCCTGTGGGTGGGGGGAGGAGAACACAATAAACAGCCGAACAATCAAGACAGACACGTGATATTTGATATTAAAGTATTTGTGTAGCTAAATTTTTTTCATTATGGAAAGTTTTAAATATGCACCAAGGAGAGAGAATAGTAAAACATGGTCAACCTCCCCTCCCACCCCCCACCAAATCAACCAACTCCACCAATTTTCATTTTTCCACCTTTTTGGGTTATTTTAAGAGAGAGCGGAAGGGAGGAAGAAAGGGAGAGAACCATCAATTAGTTGCCTTTTGCCCTGATCAGGGACCAAGCCTGCAACCCAGGCATGTGCCCTGCCTGGGAGTCAAACCGGCGACCTTTCGCTTTGAGGGAGGAGCCCCACCCACTGAGCCATGCCAGCCATGGCGTTCCCAGCATCCCTGCCGACTGACGCTGTCCAGGGGGAGCTTTCTGCCGCGATGGACGTGTTCTGCATTTGTGCCGCCCCGCCCCCCGACAGCCGCCGGCCACATGTGGCAGTTATTGAGCCCTTGAAATGTCACTTACATGACAGAACTAAATGTTTGATTTCACTGAAACTTTTAAATGTAAACATCTGTATTTAAAGCTCTGATATTCCTACTTGTCCTTTTTCTGAATACGTAAGCAGTAGCACAACACACGGAACGCAAAATTTATTTGCCATCTTAGCCTTTTTGAAGTGTCCAGGTCAGTGGCATTAAGTACAGTCACATTGTTGTGCAGCCGTCACCCCCGTCCACCTTCAGAGCTCTTTTCATCTCGCAGAACCGACGCTGCACCCATTAAAGTAACTCCCCCAACCCCCCTCCCCGCTAAGCCCCTGGCAAGCGCCGTTCTGCTTCCTCTGTGCGTGCCTCAGAAGCCGAATCATAGAGCATTTCTTTCTGTAACTGGCTCATTTCACTTAGCGATGTCCTCAAGGCTCCTCTGTGTTGAACCTGTGTCAGAATTCCTTTCCCGACTATATTCCATTGCCCGTGCACCCCGCATCGTGTTTATCCACTCGTCTGCTGGTGGACACTTGGGTCGTTTCTGTGCCTCGACCATTGTGAATAACGCCGCTGTCGACATGGTGTGCAAATCCCTCCTCGAGACCCTGCTCTCAGCTCTTTTGGATACATACCCAGAAGTGGAATTGCTGGATCATGTGGTAATGCTATTTTTAATTTTTTGAGGGACCGCCAGCCTTCTCCACAGCAGCCGCACTGTTTTGCGTTCCCGCCAGTGGTGCGCCAGGGTTCCGACCTCTCCTCATCCTCGCCGACATTTGTGATTTTCCGTTTCGCTGACAGTGGCCATCGGAACGAGCGCGCGGTGGGGCCTGTGGTTTTGATTTCATTTCCCTAATGATTTGTGACATTGATCATATTGTCACGTGCTGATGGCCGCTTGTGTAGCTCCGTCGGAGAAATGTCTGTCAAATTAGTGCTTTGCCCTAATTTTATTTAATTAACTTGAATTAAAATGTACGTAGCCACACGTGGCTAGGGGCTCCTGTCTCGGGCAGCATAGGGTCTGTATGCCCCCTGCATACCCACAGCTGGATTATTTTGCAGTAAATCACAGGGATTCTATCATTTTACCCCTAGATACAAAAGATTGGGGCTCTAAAGAGGGGGTGGGGAGAACATGGTGTCATTATTACACCTAGATTTTTTTTTTTTTAATCTTCACCCAAGGATATGCGTATTGATTTTAGAGAGAAAAACATCGACGTGAGAGAAACATCGATCAGTCGCCTCCCATACATGCCCCGACCAGGGATCGAACCCACAGCCTAAGTGTGTGCCCTGGCTGGGGATTAAACCTGCAACCCTTTGGTGTACAGGGCAATGCCCCAACCAGCTGAGCCACCCGGCCACACCTAGAATCTTAATCACAATTCCTTAGTGTCATCAAATATCCAGGCGCCTCAAATTCTCTTCTTCAACAGTTGGGTTCATTTGGGTCCTTAAAGGCACCCCCCGCCTGCTGGTTGAGAGCTACGGGGTACGTGCTGAACCCGGAGCACATGGGTGGCGGGCACATGTCTTCCCTGTGTGGGGCCCCTAGTTTCCCCATAACTGCTCTGTTTAGCCTCGATTATCTCATCTGAGAAATGGGGGTGATGACAGGGTCGGATGGGTTCAGGGAGAGACTCGGTGCCCAGCAGTTTAAGTCGGACCATGTGCATAACCCACAGCTGAAGCGTGTGACATACGTGCTCATGGGAAACACATGGCAAAAGTAGAAAACCTGGGGCCTGGGACTTTTGTCCCCCAGACGGGTCTGTGGCCAGAAAGCTTTGGGCGCGGCCAGAGCGCGTATTCACAGTGGCAGTTGAAATGATTACAGGCATGCCTCCTTTTATTGCACTTCACAGATGTTGCTTTGTTTTGTTTTTTTTTACAAATTGAAGGTGAGACCTCCACCAGCAAAAAGATTATGCCTCATGTGCTGTATGGTGATACTTCATTGCATTTCGGGAACCGCACTCGCAACCTCTGAGGTGCGCCTGTGTGGCTACTATGTGTCACTTACAAAGTGGGTGAGGTTTAAAGGCCTTCCTGTAAAGCAACCTCTTGGGGGAACGTAGTGTTGTCTGCATTTTCCAGGTGGGGACAGAGGCACAGGGGGCGCTAAGTAGCTTGTCGTCAGGCACGCAGTTGGTGAATGGCTGTGCCGGAATGGGAACCCAGACCTCCTCTTAACCATGCACCACCTGACTTGCTCTCTGGCAAAGCCCTCGATTCCTGGGCCAGCAGTGTGGGCACAGCAGGGCACAGCAGCTTTCTAGAAGTTGGCTGCCCTACGGGGCCTTCGTTAAAACTGTGAGTCTGGGGCGTTCGTTCATTAAAAATACAGCGGCTCTGCCCCGCCCCGCCGCCCCTCCGACTCCTGCCCCCATTTTCTGACCGTCTGGATCCAGGGTGGAGCCTGAGATCAGCGTGAGACCTTGTGGAGAGGAGACTGGGGGGCACAGGGCAGAAGCTGGAGGCCTCTGCACCTCTGACCTTTTCTCATTCAGCGGTACCCACAAAATAATAACATTGAGACCAACAGTATCAGTACTGGTGCCTGCCCTGCACAAACTGCAGGCCAGGCCCTGTGCTGAGAGCCCCTCCGTCCACCGCCCTGGGCGAGGTGATGCCGAGGATCAAACTCATTTTACAGGTGGGGACACTGAGGCCCAGAGAGGCGAAGCCAATGGCCCTAGGTCACCTGCCCTGTGCGTGGTGGAGCAGGGACTTGAATCCCCCTGACTCCAGCCCCAGAACTGTCACCCCATACTGGACCTCTCGGCATCAACCCAGTGGGAGACAGATACCACCCTGGGTCCCCAAATATCAGAGCAACCCAGGCCTGCTAAACATTGACATATAGGGTTCTCTTTATTATGGAAAGTTTCAAAAATACACAACGTAACTGCAACGTGTGCCGGAGCCCCCAGCTACCTGCCCTCCAGCTTTAATAGTCTCTGCATGCCTCACCCCTCCCTCGACCCTCTACCACTCGATGATGATGATGACTTACTGTTTAGTTTTTTAAAGTGACACTTACCTGCGTGGTGGTGCACAAATCACAGCTGTCAAGCCCCCGACACCGCATCCCGGCGCAGGTCAGTCCCCTGGCCCTGTGTGTGCGCGCGTCTCTGACGTTACCACTGGGATGAAAACACTTGGAAAAGAAATTCTCAAGGAGCAGCCTGCAGCCTCCGGCGACGCGCACCTGCGGGCGGGTTTGGGGAAGCCCGCTCTGGGCCGACTCCGCGGGGGCGGCCTGCAGAGCCTGGGTGCCTGGGGGCGTCGTCCAGGAGTGCTGGCAGCTTGTGCGCTCCTCCAGGCCAGCGTGGTGTGCCTGGAATCTAGGTGGGACACAAGGTCTCGTCACAGCTGCTTTCTAGATCTTTCTGGGGCGAGGAGGAGGGGAAGCGGGCCCATGCCCTTGTTGCTCTCTTTATCACTCGCCTTTTCTCTATCGCTTGGAATCTGACCGGCCCAGGCATTCCTGGAAGGAGAACAAAAGCCTGCAGGAGCAGGTCACCCACCTCCGGCTTATCTCCACATTTTTGCCATATTTGCTTTAGCTCTTCAAAGAGAAACAGTGCAGTGAGCATCCTCTGTGTGATAGTGGTTGGAGGAAGGGGCGGGGGACGGCCCTGGAGCGAACGTGCCTTGGCTCAGGTCCCAGCCTGGCCACCGTCAGGTGAAAGATCTTGGGCACGTTGCTAGGGGCGCTGAGCCTCGGTTCTCTCATCTGCAGAATGGGGCCCATAAAAGCCCCCACCTCACTGGGATTTAGAGGAGGTGGAAAGGGTTAATATGTGCAGAGTGCTGGAAACCAGGGCCAGTGCACAGTGGGCCCACCATCACGGGGACACGTCCGCCCTCGTCCTCATGGCAGAACCTCGTTCTTCACGGAGTCCGCCTTTGTGAACGGGCGTGCTCACTCAAGTCTCTAACCCCCAGCTCTCAACCCTCAGGTGGCTTTCCCGGTCACCTGCAGGTGTGTGCAGAGCCATGGAAAACACAGGCACCCGCAGGTCCGGCTGAGGTCACTGTTGTGCCACCCAGCTCAGTGCTGAAGCCTAGCGTCCCCGAGATCAGACAGGCAGGGACGCGCCCTCCGGAGAGACCTGTGTTAGAGAAGCTTCCCTCAGGCTCCAGTTAGAGGGCTCTCGGCTGCGTGACTGATGTTAAGGCATCAACAATTTCTAGTAAAGGAGGTGCCCAAAAACAGGAGCACGAAGAAACCCCTGATTGGTGGATGCAAAGGGGACAAGACACTGGGAGGAACCTAGTCCCCCGTGTTTCCCCCAGAGGCGGTGATTAGTTTTCACCGATGCAGTGTTCACGGCAATCGGGTGGAATGTTAGTACCACGAATAACCAGAATTGACTGTGTTTTGTTACACTGATGTGCCAGTAAGTGATATTGTATGATGTCATATACTTTTATGTAGTAGGTATGCATCTCTTTGGTACTCTACATGTATACACATTGTACAGTATATATGTATGTATGATAATGTGTTCTGTGTGGTTTTAAACTTGTGTTTGGCTTCCCTTAAGGATTTTATTTATTTATTTTTAGAGAGAGAGAGGAAGGGAGGGAGAAAAGGAGGGAGGGAAACATCGATGTGTGGTTGCCCCTCAAGCGCCCCCTACCGGGGACATGGCCTGCAACCCAGGCATGTGCCCTGACTGGGAATTGAACCAGCGACCCTTTGGTTTGCAGGCTGGCACTCAATCCACTGAGCTACACCAGCCAGGGCTGGCTTCTCCTTTTAGCATCCTTCCCCTCTCTGCCTTGTTCTCCGCATTCTTACTCCGCCCACCCCCCTAAGGCTGCTGCTTTCTCCTTTTGAGACTGTCTCGCTCACAGCCTCTCTATCATTCTCTCTCCACAGCTGGCCCCCGAAAGGACACTCCCGAAGTCCCCGGCTGGGGGCCCTGCGTAGACCTGGAGCGGACACCCCCTCCTTCCCTTCATGATTCGTTTGTAGCACAGGTAACCAGCGGAGGGTCCCCGTGCATGCCCCGGCGGGGCTACTGTCCCTCAGTTCACCTACCTGGGCCCACCTAGGCCCCTGGGCTAGGAAGGGCCATTCCTCGTTGGCAGAGGCTGGCTTAGTAATGTCCTGCAGCCCCTCTCTCCAGCGGGGTCCCCCTGGGTTACAGGGACCGTCCCCCTGCCTCCACGCCAGTCACAGGCAGGGTCTTCCCCGCCCTTTCCTCCAGATCCTGCACAGATCTTCTTTCCCTCCCCTGGCGGGGCCTTCCCCCCCACTCCGCCACCCGCTGTGGCTGGTTGAGAAGAGCAGGGGCTGGTAGGCCGTGGATCTGGTGACACAGGAAGAAGGAAGTACAGGTTGGGCTGGGATAGGAGTCAGAGACATGTCGCCACCACTAAAGGCAGCGACAGCCGAGGAAGGACCTTCCTGGGCACGGTCCCCGTGGCAGCCCTGGGAGGGAGAGTGACTGGCACGTGAGGCCGTGGGGGACGCGTGCATCCCTGTCTGCGTGGCCTGTGCTGTCCTAAGCCTGGGCTTGTGCACTGGGGCCCGTGAGGCGCGCACATGTGGACATACAGACACATGCATGCACCGTGAGCCTGGGGAAGCATGTGCACCATTTTAGGCCACGGGCATGCGTCTGGCCAGAGTGTCTTGGCTGTCATCAGCTCCTTCCAGACACTGTTCAGAGAAGACCGTCCCCCAGCCCTCAGAGGTCCCCAGCCAGCGTTTCTTTGCGTCACAGACCAGTTGAGGGTCCTGGGAGCTGGGGTGGTGATTCAGGGGCCTCCAGGTTGTTCAGAGAGTGCTGTCAGAGCGAGGGGTTGTGAACCAGCTGTGAGATGTATGTGTGTGTGGGGGGGGTGCCCAACAATCACGACATTCTCAGTGAGGTTCAGGATTCCCCACCCCCCTTTAAAAACAGAGGGCAAGGACTGCATGGCCCTGGGCCACGCCCCTGAGGGACTGGGTGGGACTTCCCTGTGTCCTGCCAGCATCCCTGGGAGGAGAGGATGAGCGTGAGGAAGGGAGGGTCGTTTGTGTGTGGGAAGAAGAGAAAGACGGATGTTTGGATGGCAGTTTGGCAAGATGGGCAAGTGGAAACTCGGAGGGGTGGAGGGGCGTTTGGAAGGACGGAAGGTTAGGTGGGTTGGGGGTGGAAGGGCAGATGCGTAGAACTTCAGTCCCCTCACCTGTAGGACACGCCTGCCCATTCCCGGGGCTGGGACAAGCTAACGTTCGTGCAGCACTTGGGCCAGAGCGGTGTAAGCGCACGGCCCACGGCACATGGTAGCCGTCCTCACTGCTGTGCTGGCGGGCTCAGCCCGGCTCCGGCGCCCCTCTCTCCCCGGCCTGCCCTTCCTTGGGAACCACTCTGCCTATGTCTTCAAGGGGGGCCCGGAACCTGGGCCGGGAGGCCCTTCTTGTTGCTTGCGCCACCCCCGCCCCCTTCTCCCATTCATTTGTGGGACGGACCCCTAGCACAGCTCCGGGCCAGGGCCCGTGCTCAGGCCGGCAGGGCAGCGTGGCGGTGAAGAGCCCCGGCTCCAGAGCCCAGCTTCTGGGGCTCAAGGCCAGGCTCTGCCGCCTGCCAGCTGGGAGGTGGAGAGTGAGGGTCTCTGTGCCCCCACCTACTCATCTGCACCGTGGGGTTAGCGGCACCCACCTCGAGGGATGCTGTGAGGACGAGTTAAGAGCATGTGAAGTACTTAGCACAGGTGCCGCACGTGATCAGGGCTCGCGGAGTCCGGGGTGATGTCATCGTTATCGTGTTCAGATCCTGGGGACAGAGAGTGAGAGGGGAGGAGGAAGAGGCAGTTGTGGTGGGTCCGGAGGCTCTGCAGGGAGGGCCCCCAAGAGCTGCTCCCCGCCTCCTCCCATGGCCACAGACTCACAGGAACAGAAACCCTGCCCCTTCCAGGGGCTTTGACCCTGGGGAACGGTCCTCGAAGGGAGGGTCCTGGAGGTCCTCGAAGGGAGGGTCCTGGCGGGCTGCTGAAATCTAACCTGTCTCCCTGCCCTCTTCCCACCCCGCCCTGCCCCACCCAGTGGCGATGGATGATGAGGATGGGAGATGCTTACTGGACGTGATTTGGTAAGTAACGGGCTCCTCCCACTCTTCCCCTCCCTCCCCTCTCCCGCCCGCCCCTCAGCTCCTCAATGCCTCTTCCCTCCTCTCTTCCAGTGACCCTCAGGCCCTCAATGACTTTCTACATGGATCCGAGAAGGTGAGTGCTGGGCAGGGAGGCATTCCCGGGGCAGGGGCCGTGGGACTGGGAGCTGGCACGTTCCCTGGTTCAGTAGGCATCTGCCCCCCCGGCTTCTGTGAGCCGGGCAGTGGGGTTGTGGTGGAGAGCAGAAGAGATGGCCAGTTCCTGTCCTCACGCCATACACATTCCTTTGGTCAGTAGAGTAACTAGTCACCAGTAAAGGCGACGGTGGAAAGCACCGTACAGAAGAGGAGAAGAAATAATAGTGTCTCTTGCACCATAAAAGAGACTTAAAAGAAAATGAATGGGGGCCGAAGCCGGGGCTACTTTAGCTAATATGGTCAGGGAGAGTCACTCTGAGGAGGTGACATTGAAGGGGAACCTGAAGGATCAAAGGGAGGCGCCGCGGTGCTCCGGGCAGGCCAAGAGCAGGTCCCACGGCGGGAGAAGTGGGCAGGTTCGAGGAGCAGAAAGAAGACCGGCCGGGCCGGGCTGAAGGGGCGACTCGTAGGAGGTGAGACCGGAAGTGACAGAAGTCACCGGGTCTCGCAGGGCCTGGATCGAGGAGTTTGGGTTTTATTTTGAACGTGATAGGCAGCTCTGACGGGTTATTAAGAGGGGGGAATGCCGTATTCGGGTTCACCCCAGAGAGTGGGGCCGAGCGGGAGAGGGGAGAAGTCCGGGAGCCACGGAGAGTGGTGTCCGTCCCCCAGGGCTGTGTGACAAAGTGTCGCAACGCTTACTGACTTACAGCATTTGTCAGAGCTCAGCGAGGGTCAGGAATGAGGGCGTGGCTTAGCTGGGTGACCTGGGTCAGCGTCTCTGCTGGAGCCGCAGTCAGACATCAGCTGAGGCCGGGAGACTTGCTTCCACCGCAGCTCATTCCATGGCTGTTGGCTGAAGGCCTCGCCTCCTCACCACGAGGGCATTTCCGCGGGGCTGCCGAAGTGTCCTCGCAACAGGGCAGCTGGTTCTCTCAGAGCGAGTGGCCCGTGGGAGAGAGCCAGGGGGAAGCGCAGTGCCTTTTATGACCTGGTCTCCAAAGTCACACTGTCAGTCCCATCAGATTGTATTCAGTCCATGCGAGCCGCTGAGCCAGCCCACACTTCCAGGGAGGGGAACGGAGCTCCAGGTCTCGGGAGCAGATGTGTCGGTTGGTGGAGTAGGGGGTTAGCGCGGCGGGATGGCGGTGGCCCGGGCCCTGGGGCAGGCGGTGAGGAGGGGCCGGGGCCCGGGGGCCAGCTTCGGGGTCTCTCTGGGAGGCAGAGTCAACTAGACTGGATGTCAGGGGGCAGAGAGTGTCTAGTGGGCCGCCTGGGTTTTGTACCAAGCAGCTGGGTGGATTGTGGTGCTGTTCTTTGCGACTGGGGATGTGCGGTTGGATCCCAGGAACGCGGGGGGCGGAGGGGCGGGCGTTGGTCGGATATGCCAGGCTGGGGCTCCGGGGGGACATCCAGGTGGAGAGAGAAACCGGCGAGACCACCTTGGCCGTGGACAGATGTTCGCTGGTCACCCATGTGGATGCCGGGCTCTGTCCTAGGTGCTGAAGGTGCTTCTGGAAATCAGCCAGGACCCTGCGCTCCCAGAGGCACGCGCGGCACTGCGAGTTGGGTGCCCGGGTGGCGCGCTGTGTTGGGTACTTGGAGTGACTCCGTGAGAAGGGACGGAGAGTTGTGGGGAGGAGGTGGCATGTATGACAAGCCCCGAAGGAGGTGCTACCAGAGGGACAGAGGGCGAAAGGCAGGGGCTGAGTCTGGCAAAGGTGGGGAGGCAGGGTTCTCTAACCGAGGTGGCCACGGTGTTGGGAGAGCCTTGGAAGCCAGGCCGAGGGACTCAGTGTTGGGGTCGCCTCGCCCCCCGCCTCGTCTTTGTCTTTTTACCCCGTGTAACCCTAAATTGGTTTTTGTTCTCGAGCAGGGGCTGGCTCACTGCCCAGCTGACCTGTGACCTTGGGTGGGGGCGGGTCTTGTTGCAGCTCGACAGCGATGACCTCCTGGATAACCCCGGGGAGGCCCAAAGTGCCTTCTATGAAGGTCCTGGGGTAAGTGGCCCCGGGGCCTGGGGAGGGCCGCAGGCTCCAGGTCGCAGCCAGCGGGAGGGAGGCCCCGAAGGCAAGAGGGGCGGGGTCGTGCCGTCCCCGTGATGCACTTTGCTGGGCGGAGGGCCCGGGGCAGTCACTGAGAGCAGTGTGGGTGGAGGTGGGACTCTGTTGCGGGACCACCCTGGCTGGGCCCGCAGGCCCCTCAGAGAAGGAGGCGAGGGTCTCGGCCCGGCCTGGGGACCTGGGGGTCAGCTGGTGCAGAGCTGTTCTGGGGAGCTGAGGCAAATGCCGGTTCTGGGGTTCACCGGGAGAAGGTGATGTGGGGGTCTGGGGTCCTGTCCTCGCTCACTGTTGGGGCGTGACCTTGGCGGGGGAAGGGGATCAACTGATGCAGACCTCAGGCTCCACCGGGAAGGTGAAGGCGGGGCAATGAGCAAAGCAATGGGCGTTTATTGAGCACCTCCTGTATGCCCCGGCTCTGTTGGACCCATTACTGAATGCCAGCGTCCCCTCCCCTTTCTCTCCTGCCCCTTCCGCCTCCTCCCTCTTCTCTCTCCCCTCCCCGCCTTCCTCCCCACTCTTCATCATCATAACTCTCATTTACTGAACACTTCTTGTATGCCAGGCCCTGTGCAGCAGTTTTCATTTCGTTCTTATAACTATGATAGCATATTCTGAGTAATTTACCTTCCATAATGTAGATGATTAAACCCGGAACCCAACAAGGAAGCGTCATGTCGTGTCGGTACCTTTACGGACCCTGTAACAGTGCGGAGCCTTTGTTTTTGCTTTAGGGTCTTTATCCCCCCGCTGCTGTCATTTTTTAACACCCACACGGGTCCCTGACTAAGCTCCCCGCACCTCCTGTGCATGATGCGTCGAAAACCACAGCCCTCCCAGGAGCCCCTCTGGTCAGACACCGGTGGGGACTCCACACCACGAGCACGATTGTCGCTGGTGGAGTATTTGCTCAAATGTGCACGTACACATTTATGCCCACGTGTCCTGGACCGTGCACGGAGATTATCGAAGAAACGACAGGCTCTCAGCGCCCTTGGCGCAAAGCGAGGCTCACGTGCAGCAGCGGCCACTGCTGTTACGTTTAGTAGAACCACGACCTTTTATCCGAAACCTCTGGTGCCAGGTATGTTTCGAATTCAGGATTTTTCAGATTCTGGAAAGGTGGCGGCGGGCGTGCGGTGCCGCACGCTAGAGCACACTCAGCCACCTTTCCGTGGTCAGACTTAAGAGGGGCCATGTGACGTGGATAGATTATATGCCTTTCCCCAAGAGCGCCGCGTCGGTTCTGGTCAGGTTTTGCTTCCAAAGCGGTATGAAAACATTCGTGGTTTTCAGAGCCTTTGGGGTTTCGGAATGGCAGGTAAGAATTAAGGGCCTGTGTGATGGTGTAGTAAATGGTTTTTATTACATTCTACTGAAATGTACAGGTGGGGAGAGAAGCCAGGTTAAGCACACTCCACAGCTAAGCCCTGGTGGAGCTGGGATGTGAACCCAGGTCCGGCCACTTCCAGGAGGAATGTTCTTTCTGGCGGTGCCACCCTGGCCCCGGGTGTCCGCTGTGTCAGCCATGCCCTGAGCCTGGCGCTTTGCTAATCTCAGGTTTTTCCTTCCCACTTTATTTGGCCTCCAGCTCCACGTGCAAGAAGCCTCTGGCAACCACTTGAACCCGGAACCTAGCCAGCCAGCCCCCAGTGTGGACCTAGATTTCCTGGAAGATGACATCTTGGGCTCGCCCGCCGCAGGGGGTGGCAGCGGGGGCGGCGGGGGCGCCGACCAGCCCTGCGACATCCTCCAGCAGAGCCTCCAAGAGGCCAACATCACTGAGCAGACGCTCGAAGCCGAGGCTGAGCTGGACCTGGGCCCCTTCCAGCTGCCCACCCTGCAGCCTGCGGATGGGGGAGCAGGCCCGGCGGGTGCTGGAGGGGCTGCCGCCGTGGCCCCGGGGCCCCAGGCCCTCTTCCCGGGTGGCACAGACCTGCTGGGACTACAGGCCCCACCCACCGTGCTGGCCCACCAGGCCCTGGTGCCACCCCAGGATGTGGTCAACAAAGCCCTGAGCGTCCAGCCCTTCCTGCAGCCCGTAGGCCTGGGCAACGTGACCTTGCAGCCCATCCCTGGACTCCAGGGCCTGCCCAATGGCAGCCCCGGGGGCGCCACGGCGGCCACCCTCGGCCTGGCACCCATCCAGGTGGTGGGCCAACCAGTCATGGCGCTCAACCCGCCCACCTCCCAGCTTCTGGCCAAGCAGGTGCCTGTCAGCGGCTATCTGGCCTCGGCAGCTGGCCCCTCAGAACCAGTAACCTTGGCATCCGCTGGTGTGTCGCCCCAGGGGGCTGGCTTGGTCATCCAGAAGAACCTCCCAGCCGCCGTGGCCACCACGCTCAACGGGAACTCTGTGTTTGGAGGAGCAGGAGCTGCCACTGCCGCCGCTGCCGGGGCACCCTCGGGGCAGCAGCTGGCCGTGGCCCCGGGCCTCGGCACGTCACCGCTGGTTCCGGCGCCCAATGTGATCCTGCACCGCACGCCCACGCCCATCCAGCCCAAGCCTGCCGGCGTGCTGCCCCCCAAGCTCTACCAGCTGACACCCAAGCCTTTTGCCCCCGCGGGCGCCACCCTCACCATCCAGGGCGAGGCCGGGGGGCTCCCACAGCAGCCCAAGGCCCCCCAGAACCTGACTTTCATGGCGGCGGGCAAAGCCGGCCAGAACGTGGTGCTGTCGGGCTTCCCGGCGCCCGCCCTGCAGGCGAACGTCTTCAAGCAGCCCCCCGCCAGCACCCCGGGGGCAGCCCCGCCTCAGCCCCCCGGGGCCCTGAGCAAACCCATGAGTGTCCACCTCCTGAACCAAGGCAGCAGCATCGTCATCCCTGCCCAGCACATGCTGCCCGGCCAGAGCCAGTTCCTGCTGCCCGGCACGTCTGCGGTCCAGCTCCCGCAGCCGCTCTCGGCCCTGCCGGCCAACGTGGGCGGGCAGATCCTGGCGGCCGCGGCGCCCCACGCCGGTGGACAGCTCATCGCAAACCCCATCCTCACCAACCAGAACCTGGCGGGCCCGCTGAGCCTCGGCCCCGTGCTGGCGCCCCACTCCGGGGCCCACAGCGCCGCCCACATCCTCTCGGCCGCCCCCATCCAGGTGGGCCAGCCAGCCCTCTTCCAGATGCCCGTGTCCCTGGCCGCGGGCAGCCTGCCCACGCAGAGCCAGCCGGCACCCACCGGCCCCACTGCCACAACCGTCCTCCAGGGGGTCACTCTGCCCCCCAGCGCCGTGGCCATGCTCAACACCCCTGACGGCCTGGTGCAGCCAGCCGCCCCCGCTGCTGCTGGGGAGGCGGCGCCCGTCCTCACGGTGCAGACAGCCCCCCAGGCGCCCCCCACGGTCAGCACCCCGTTGCCTTTGGGCCTTCCGCAGCCGCAGGCACAGCAGCAGCCCCCCACACCGGCCCCCACGCCCCAGGCCACCAACCCGCCTCAGGCTACCACCCCCCAGCCCAGCCCGGTCCTGGCGTCCAGCCCGGAAAAGATCGTGCTGCCCCCCTCTGCCGCCGCCACGGCCATCCTCACTCAGGACTCCCTGCAGATGTTCCTGCCCCAGGTAACCGGGGCCGGGTGGGGCAGGACAGGAGCCGAGGCTCTGCGGGCGGGGGGCTGAGGGGCAGCGGAGGCAGCAGCGAGGGCAGGGGCTCTGCTGCGGGGAGGGGCCGAGAACAGCGAAGCAGCGACTGGGGGGTCTGTGGGCTAGGAGCACATCTCAGAGGTGGCAGCCCTGCTCTGGGTACAGGCGTCCCCCTAGGCGGAGACCCGAGGGTGACAGGGACCGACTGACAGGAAGACAAGACACAGAGAGGGGCCGACTGACAGGTGACAGACAGGGAGAGGGACCAACTGGCAACAAGGAGAGGAACTGATTTGACGCAGGAGAGGGACACACAGACGAGAAGAGGGGCTGGTTTACTGACAGAAAGGCAGACACAGAGAGTGAACGTTTGGCTAACAGGAAGATTGATTGACAAGGAGAGTGACTGACTGACTGACTGACAGACCGCCCAACTGCTGCGGGGCTAGGGATGGATCCCAGGGATATGGCTAGACAGACAGGACAGACAGAGGGAGAGGTGGGGCTGGAAGACGACGGACCCCCAGAGACGCGGTGGCCGGAGCTGCCAGCGCTTTGGCCTCCCTGGTGCCTGGACCCCTGGGGCTGCTGGCCTCTCGGTGCCCCTGGTACCTGGTTCCCACACCCCCTTCTCTGGAGCATCGCTGTGGGTGGGGGCCTCAGGGTGGGCAGGCCAGGGGGTGGCCTGGTGACCCTGTGCGGGCTGCCTGTTGCAGGAGAGGAGCCAGCAGCCCCTCTCCGCCGAGAGCCCCCACCTCTCCGTGCCCGCCTCGGTCATAGTCAGCGCCCCGGCGCCTGCCCAAGACCCAGCCCCGAGCACCCCCGCCGCCCAAGGAGCTGGCCTCGGCCCTCAGGCCCCCGACGGCCAGGCCTCCCCGGCGCCAGCCCCCCAGGTAGATGAACCCCAGCAGCCTCCGTCCTAGCCCAGCCAGCCCTGCCCGCGCCCCCCCTCCTCGCTCCCCCCGCCTCCTGGCTGCCTTGCCTGCCTCTCTGTCTCGCTGGCTTGGGAAACGGCTCTCTTTAGCTCCCCAGATACTTCCCCGGGGGCTCCGGACAGTGGAGGGTGCCCGAGACCAGGGCCAGCCCCAGGGAGCCCCCCTAGGCAGGCCGCCGCCACACAGCAGGACATCGATGATTTCCCAAAAATCATCATTTTCATATCTGGATAAATAAAACACTCAGTTCACCTGTTAAAAGGTACAGAAGAACAGCCCCCTCTCCTGAACCTTATTAGCCTGCTGCTGTCCCCCCCGTTCCGGGCGCAGACAAGCCAAATGACCTCTGGATTCTGTTCCGTCTGTTTTTACAAAAATGGTAGCATACTCTGCGTGCAGGTTTGCACCTTGCTTTTATCATTTAAAAAATTCACTGTGGAGACTATTTTGTTCTTTTGCACAACTGCATAGTGTCCCATCGTGTGGAGGTGCTGTTGTCTATTTAACCATTAGTCCACGTTGTGGGCGTTTTGGTCACTTCCGGCCTTTACCTGTTATAAGCAAGGCTGCCAAGAATGACGGACTGCATGTCCACATCTCCGTAGGATAAGTTCTTGAAAAGGAGATGCTGCGTCTAAGAGCACATGTGTTTGTAGTTTTGACAGGTATGGCCAAGTGCTCTCCCTGACGTGTAAATCGGTGTCTTCTTTACCACCGATATATGATCTATGCCTGTTTTCCCACCGCCTCAACCACGTATGGAACTTGGCCGATCTGGAAGGCAAAAATTGTCTCTTGCGTTCACTTGGCATTTCTTTTGCTGTGCGTGGGGCTGGGCAGGCCTTCGTAGGGTCAGGACTATTTATCTTTTCTTTTCTATGGAATTGTCTGTTCACATACCCTTTGCCATTTTAATATTTGGGTTATTGGTCATTTTCTTGTTGATTTGTAGAAACCCTTTACATATTAGGAAACTTAGCCGCTGTCTCATACGGATCATAAGCACGAGCAGTTAGGGAGAGCCGGCCCCCTTTTATTGTGGAGGGGTGGTGTGACTCATTCAGAAGGACCAGTGGAAGGGTAGATCGGGACAGGGAGGACGAGGTGGGCATAGCATCGGCAAGGTCCCGGGTGGCAGAAATCAGCGGGCTTTGGCCTCAAACAGCCGTGATTTCTCTCCGGGGTGATTTCAGTGCCATGCAACTTTAAGCAACGCGTCTGTTCGTCCCATCAACAGGCGTTTGGGGAGGGTGGGACATTTAGTGTGTGCGGGGCCTCGTGCTGACGCTGAGCAAGTAGCTGGGGCTGCTGGACCTTGATGTCCTCGTCTGGAAGCGGGAACCGCAGCTCCCCGTAGATCTGTTAGGAAAGAGCTCACGCGTGCTTCGCGCAGAGTCAGCACTTGGCACGTATTTGCTGTAATTGTTCTTTTAGCCTTTGTTATGGGGCGGAGCCTGGGTGCCGTCCAGAGGGACATGGGGCCACGAGGGCATCAGGCCATCTCTCCACAGGGAGGAGAAACAGGCAGGAAGGAGTAGGGGAGGGACAAGGGGCACCCGGCCTGGGAGAGACCCAAGTTGGAACCCCTTTTTCTGGAGTGGGTCGCGCGCAGGGCTGGGCCCCTCCGGCAAGTGGCTGCCCCTCTTCAAGCCTCCGTCCTCAGCTGGGACATGGGCCTGAGAGAGTCCCTTCTCCTGAGCACTGTGGTGGCGGGCCGGGCCAGAGCACGTCTGTCCTGTGCCATTTCAGCGTGTCGCCCTGAAGACACACCTGTGAGCTGGGTGCTTGTCTAGACGCATCCTCGGGAGCCCGACTGTCCCAGTTGACCAGTGCTGAGGAGGCTCTCGGGAGAGAAGACTCGCAGCTTTAAAACGGAGGCAGTGTAAATACACTCCACGAGGGCAGAGTTTTGTCTCTGTTGTCCCCCAGCGCCAGAGCAGTGCCGGGCACACAGTGGACACTTGGTGAGCATTTATTAAATAAAAGAGTCGGGCGGGGGGGCGGGGGAGCCATGCCGCCCGCCTGAGGGACGAGCACAGCCCTGTGTTTCCCCCCGCCGCCCCCCTGCCCCCACCCCGGCCGTGAGATCAAAGGGAGGGCGTGATGAGGGGCCCTGCTTGTGGTTTGAAAACCACCGTCCTAGAGAATTGTGGGTGGTCATCAGGAACAGGGACTCTGGAACCCCAACTCTGCTGCTATAGGCTTTGTGCCTCAGTTTCCTTACCTGTCAAATGAGGGCAATGACGACAGTACCTGCTTCACGGGGTTGTTATGAGGGACAAATGAAGTACATTAGGGCTTGAACAGGGTCAGCATGTTTGAAAGCCCTGCCACGCGCAAGACAGGCAGACGGTTTCCTAAGGGCCCAGAGGAGGCATTTCGGGCGTGGTCGGCCTCTGTCATGGCGGTTGTCCCCCCTCACCTCTGGGTGACACGTCCCAAGATACTGTCACAGTGAATGACTGAAACCGTGGATAGTATATAAATACGTACTATAATGCACAGGGCCCGGCACAAATAGCACCCCTTTTTTATTACAAAATCTTTTATTCCAAAACCATACGCATGTAGTTCCGTTACATAACGATATCACACTCAAGCACACCATATGGCATTTTAGGTGAAATATTCAAATGAAAACTAAATCGTTATGCCCATGTTATTACCCTGTCAGCCACACTCGAGCCGGCCTTTCTCCTGCTGGACCCTGTATAATGTTTTCTCTTTTTTTTAAGATTTTTTTTTTTTTTTTTAGAGAGAGGAAGGGAGGGAGAAAGAGAGGGAGAGAAACACCAATGTGTGGTTGCCTCTCATGCACCCGCTACTGGGGACCTGGCCCACAACCCAGGCATGTGCCCTGACTGGGGAATCGAACCGGCGACCTTTTGGTTCACAGGCTGACACTCAATTCACTGAGCCACACCAGCCAGGGCAGTTTTTTTCCTCATATATACATACCTGTGATCAAAATAACTTACAAATTAGGCACAGTAAGCGATGAACAAGAATAACATAAAAGTTACGTGAATGTGGCATTATTGCGTCAAATGAGAGCGACTTGAGCGTCAGCACGGCAATACCACAGCCAGTCCATCTGGTGACCGATGGCCACTGCGTGGCTAGTGGGCAGGGAGCGTGAACAGCGCGGACGTGCTGCACAAAGGCGAGGTTTACATCCCAGGCAGCACAGAGTGGGCGGGATATTTGTCACGCTCCTCAATTTAAACTTAGGAGTTGCTTATTACTCGGATTTTCCATTTAATATTTTTGGGCCATGGTTAACCACAGGTAACTGAAACTGGAAAGCACAGCCTCAGGTAAGGGAGATTACTGTATGTCACTAAAGCAGCTACAGACCATACATAAATGAATGGGCACGGGCGTGTTCCAATAAAACTTTATTGGGGGACACTGAAACTTGAATTCCATATCCTTTCCATGAGTCACAAAATATATTTTTCTTTTGATTTTTTTTTTTTAACCATTTAAAAATGTAAAGCTGTTCTAAGCTTGTGGGCCATACAAAAGTGACAGGCCAACCAGGGCGGCAGACCAGATTCAACCTGGGGCCTTGGTTTGTGGGCCTATTTTGTATCATTTATTTTGTGATTTATTCATTCAGTCCCCCTATTCACGACACCTAAGGGGGTTTCCCGTGTAATTGTTAACAAATAACACTCACTAATATTCTTTTATTTTTTAAGTCCTCACTGAGGTTATGTTTATTGATTTGAGAGAGAGAGAGAGAGAGAGGGAGAAACATCAGTCAGTTGCCTTCCATATGCACCCTGACTGGGGATTGAACTCACAAACTCGCAACCGTTTTGTGTATGGGATGATGCTCCAACCAACTGAGCCACTCAGCCAGGGCCAATCTTTATAAATATTCTTTACCCAGGCTTTGCACACACGTGTGAAAATAACAGTGGGGTAAATTTCTAGAAACAGAATTGTTGGGTCAGAGGGTATGCATGCTTTCCAAACGTTTTACAAGAAGCACTAACTCGAGCTTTGTGCCCGTGGGGGCGTTTCCCCCAGCAGCCTCTTCGGCCCCAGAGCTGCAGCCAGCTCGCTCCCCGCCAGACCGGCAAATGCCTCCCGTACGTTTCTCTAATTCTGTGTGAAGCTGAGCGTCTTGCCATCCACGCAGGGACAGGTGGAATCTCTGGGTAAACAGTCCACTTGTGTGTTGTTTTAAAAAAAAAGATTATAAAAATCAGTTCAGGCTCATTGAGAGAATTTAGAAACTACACAAAAGAACAGAGAAGGAAAAAAAGTTGCCTGTAACCCTGTCGTAGAGAAGCCGCTGGTAACATTTTCCGGTAGGAATTTTTTTTTTCAGCCGTTTTTTTCTTCCCATTCATGGGAAATGTCTTTTTAATTTTTAAAATTAATTATTGTTTTGTAGGGTTCAATCATCAAGAAGCATTTTATTTTTAAAGTCCGGGGGGAAATGTCCCGCTCCATGCTTCGTGCCCAGCCCACGTTCCCTCCAGATAAGCCACGAGAACTGACTTGTGTGTCTCTGTAGATATACCGCCTGGTGCACATAACATTTCTCTCCCATTTCTCTCTGCCCAGAAGCTAGCAAATTACAGTCCGCCCTCCACAGCGGCGGCTTCTGCGTCCATGAATTCAATCAGCCGCAGATCGAAAATATTTGGGGCAGGGGTTGGTAGGGGTGCGGAATTTCCATAAAGTTGATCCTTAAATAATACAGTGTTAACAGCTGTTCACATAACATTTACGTTGTATGAGGCATTATAAATAATCTAGAGACGTATGTGGGAGGATACATGCAGGTTGTGTACAAATACTGTGACGTTTCACGGAAGGGACTCGAGAGTATGCGCAGGTTTCGGTATCCGTGGGGGGTCCTGTAACCTATCTCGGTGTCTGCAGTAAATGCGGTATTGATTCACGTTAGACCGTGTCCAGGCGCTGGCACCCCCCGTGGAGCTGCAGTAAGCAACCTGATCACGTGTCGTTTCACGTGAGCAGGCGTGTCTATCTGGCCACTTCCCAGAAGCCTGTGTGCCGGACCAACGCACATGTGCCCTTATAATTCGGGTAGCTACTGCCGCATTGCGTTCCTCTGAGTCATAGCTCAGAGTGTCAGTTTAGGCCTCCAGGGGCAACATGTGAGAGTAGCTTTATGGGACATGTGGCTTATTCCTGATGTGATGAGTGGAAATGGCCCCATAGGGTGCTTTCGATTTGCGTTTCCCTTAGTATAGGTGAACTTGAGCATCTCTTGAAATACTTAAACCTTTTGTGCTTCCTTTCTTATGTACTGTCTGGTCATCTCCTTTGCCCTCTTTTTCTCTCTGTTTTTTTTCTTAGTGATTTCCAGAGGTTCTTTACATATGAGAGAGATAATTTTGTGCTATGAATTGCAGATATTTCCCTCAGTATGTCATTTGGTGTTTTTACTTTGGGGGTTGGGGGTGTGTATTTGTCTCTGCATTTTTTTTTAAGATATATTCTTTTTTTTTTTAAGAATTTTTAAAAAAATTTATTTTTAGACAGAAGGGAAGGGAGGGAGAAAGAGGGAGATAAACATCAATGTGTGGTTTCCTCTCACGCACTGCCTACTGGGGACCTGGCCCACAACCCAGGCATGTGCCCTGACTGGGGAATCGAACCAGTGACTCTTTGGTTCGCAGGCCAATGCTCAGTCCACTGAGCTATGCCAGCCAGGGCGTCTTTGCATTTTAAATGAGAACAGATTTAAATTTACTTTTTTATTTGAGCATTTTTAAACATCATTTTAAATATATGCAAAGTTGCAAAAATAGCACAAAGCACTCATGGACGCTCTTTACTGTGTAACCAGAGGTATCAGTTACGTATTGCTGTGTAACAAATTACCGCAAAACTTAGGCGCTTACAGCCACCAACATTAACACCTCAGACAGTTTCAAAGTAGCAGGAATCTGGAAGTGGCACTTGGAGGGTTCTGAGTCACCATCTCTCATGAGGACAAAATGTGAATGAGCGCTGCAGGCATCTGGAGAACTGGCTTCTGAGACGGTGCCTCAGGTGGCTGTCGGGGGAAGGCCTCGGCTCGTCTCTGCAGGGGCCTCTCCAAGGGGTAGCCCGTAACACGCTGCACAGTGGCTTCCACCAAAGCGAATGATCCAACAGACAGAGACTGTGCCCAAAACGGAAGCCACAGCCTGTTTGATAACCTAACCTCGGAAGTAGCATGTGATCACTTTGGCCAAATTCTGCTGGTCACAGAGACCAACCTGGCTACACTGTCAGCAAAGACTGAGCATGAGAAGGTGGGGTCTCTGGGGGCCAGCCCAGAAGCTGGCTGCCATACCCAGCTTACCTGTTATAATCACTTAGCTACATTCCCTTTATTTTTAGATCCCTCAATAGCATTTTTCCCCCTGCCAAGTCACTTGAGAATCAATTGCAGATATCAGTCTCCATTACCCTTTAATATTTTAGTAGAGTATTTCAGCCCTTAGGAACGAGAACGTTCTCTTCCTCGGCCCTAGCCAACATAGTCACATTCAGCAGATTTTGCCTGGAGACGAGGTTGCCGACTGATCCCCTGTCCATTATGCACTTTAGCCAATCGCCCGGCCTCCGCATAACGCCCTGCCCTGCTTGTGTCTCTCAGCGCTGCGCTCTGCGTTGGCCTCGTGTGCAGGGAGGTGTGCAGCGGGCCAGCTCTCTTCTCCTGACTCAGCGCCTCACCTGTTTGGGGCCCTTCGTGTCGGTTCCCTATTTCCTATCTCCTGTAAATACTCCTGCAGTGGATAGCTCTGTGGGCGAGGGCTTGGCTGCGCCTTCTGATGGGCACTTATAGGGGGCCACCAGGCCAAAGGTCGGGGCGTTTCCTAAGTCACCAGACCAAACTGCCTTCCAGAGGGGTTATCCGGGTGCCAGTCCCAACCAGCCCCTTGTGAGAGCCAGGGGCTGCCCCCCCCCCGATCTCTCCTTAGGGGTGGCAAGCCTTTGGGAGTGGACAGATTGAGCGACCTATTGGCTTCTGTTTTGAATTGGTGAAGTGATGCAGGGCCAAGCTGGGAGGGGGGTTCCAGAAGGGTCCAGTGGCCCAGAGCCTTAAAACATGTCATGAGTCGGCCCACTCCGGGGGCTCAAGGCCGAGAGCCTGGCTTCGGGGCGTGGCAGCGCTGGGGGCCTCGGGCAAGTCCCGAGTCGTCCTCGCTCAGCTGGCAAGTCTTGGGTGGTGGTAAGACAGGAAGACCCTGGACCCGTCGTTTTGGCGCCTGGCTTCAGGGTCCCATCTGTGAGATCGGTCCATTGTGATCACAGCTCTTGGGGCCGTGGAAGACCATGTGTGTGGGCGCAGGTGGCCGGTTGTACTTGCTGGATCGGTGTGAGCCATCACTAGGAGGGGGACTTTGCCACTGCGCGGGTGACACTGCCGGCACTCACTGGTTAGCTGGGGCCGGCTGCTGAGGTCACGATTCCTGGGGCCACAACCTCTGCGGCAGGAGAGTGCAGGGCGAGGCTCTGTGGCCGAGGTGTGTTTCGGGCAGGCTGGCTGTGTCCCAGTCACGGAACTATGCCCGGGTCTCGTGTGCAAGTCTGATACACGTACCCCCACCGCACTCGTGTGTGCACACACATGCCCGTGTCTGCAGGCCCATGTGGCGCCCGGGTGGCCGTGGGCCCCAATCATACAGGCACACAGAGGCCTTGGACGTGTCGCACGGGGCCCAGGATGCACAGGCTGGCGTTCAGAGGGGCCAGGCCCCGCCCCTCAGTTGCCTTCCTTATCCTCAGCTGCCCGGGTCCCCTAGTCCCCACTGTGCCCTCTGCGGCCACCAGCCCCCACCCTGGGACGCAGCCGAAGGGATCCGCGCTGGTGTCGGTTTTCCCGGGTTAGCTAGACAGTCAGGCCGGCTTGGCTGCTGGGCCGCTGCCCCACCCGGCCGGCCTCCTTCCCTCTCGCTGCTTGTGCTCCCGCGCCTTGGCCGCCCGCTCCCCGCCTCCCTGCTGGGCAGCTGGCGTGGTGTCGCCTGCTGCTTCCTCTGCTGCTGCCCCCAAACCCTGCAGAGCTCGCCTTCGTCCGGGGGGATCGGGGAGGTGGGCTTAAGGGGAAGGGGGGCAGAGATCAGAGGGCAGTGGCGTGGAGGGGATGAGGTGGGGGACAGAGGCAGGGGTGAGGCGGGGAGTCGAGGAACGAGAGGCGGGGAGGACAGCTGCTGTCACGGTGGTACTCTTCCAGGACAAGGGGTCGCTAAGAAGGGTGGCTTCTGGTGGGAGTGGCCGGGGCCCCCAGTGTCTTGGGGCAATGGGAGCCAAGGTTGGTTCTGACCCCTGCCCC